>JAMPIV010022511.1:0-100000 GCA_024509875.1 Oreohelix idahoensis | reverse complement strand
TCGCAGACCTAATCACAAAGGCGTCCAGTGGTCTTTTCCTGATTGGTTAATGTTGTCTCTTTTTCTTGGTTTGTGCGTCATCAATTTCATTTGTGAGCGAGTGCTCGCCAAAGATACATTAGAAACATTTTAACTTATAACTTTAACTGGACTTACCAAACCCAGAAATATTTTTTTCAATTTTAACAGTCCACTGGGGTGTACAAAAGATAACATTTATTCCCGACTCCTGACAGTCGTATTCAAGCGAAGAATCCAGAAAGTTACGATGTTTCAGAATCGGCACTCTAACATATAGTCAGCCGATAGGATTATCATCATCATTTATCATTGTAACATTTTTTGCAACCAAACGTATCCCGATACTGGAAGTATTTGCCTCTTTTTTAATTGTGAACCACAAGAGCACGTTCTTACAGCGACTATTCACAGTAACATTTGTTAGCTAGAAAAACTACCAGATTTGGCGTTCCCCTCAAAAGTTGTTGTTAGGGGATGAACTGGGGCCAATGTGAGAATTGAACAGGATAGTGTACGCCGATGAATATCTCCTAGGAGGCAAGAGTGAGAGAGAGTGGCCACTGTTTGGAAGAGAGAGTGAATATTTTTATTTGTTACAGAGATTTTACCAACTCTGGATTTGCCTAATTTGTTTACTTTACTGTACTTATAGAGTCAGACTTTGTTTATTCGACTGTCTACTCTGTATCATGGTGCTAACCTTTGACCTTTGGGTTATTAACTTTGGGGTTTTTTTCTCCATAGGGAGAGGGCGCATCTATTTTGTTATTTCATATGTATGAAAATCTGATTTGTTTGATCTTTTCTTTAGATAATTGATGTTGTCAAGTTTAATGATAATAAACAACAAAGAAACTTAACTTTGTGTGTTGGTCAGACTCATACCCAATTAACCGTAGTTTTCCACGTTTGTGTGTCGTGTTGTCACATAGTTGTGTGTGTGTGTAGCTGAACGTATATTTATATGTATGAGGAGGGCAAGGTTGTCTTGTACTAAATTACAGTCGTATAGATAGGCTGGAATAGAGAAACTTACTCATTCCAGAGACATATCTTTTTCCTTAAGCTACCCCCCGTGACATCTATTTCTCACACCTTTCTCACGTGCCTATCACCATCCACTCTACTCAGACGGGTTAAAAATAACTCACATCCTATCTGTACGACACTGTTGCTACTACTACTACTACTATTGTTGCTGTTACTATTATTATTACTACTGCTACTACTGCAAACATTCATAACGCATCGAAATCAAGATAAGAATACAAAACACAAGAGGAGCTTTCATTACATTGGGAAATATGTGGAGATCAAGAGAAATAAAGTCTGTCACACAAATAAGAATCTTCAAATCAAGTATAAATTATGTCTTATTCCATCGCTCTCAAACATGGGGAGATAAATACAACCACTAGGACGTTCCAAACTTTCATCAATGGATGCTTGCGGAGAATAGCAGAAGTGAAAGGATATGACAAGATCACTAATGTGGAACTGATGACAAGATCACTAATGTGGAACTGATGACAAGATCACTAATGTGGAAATGATGACAAGGTCGATCACTAATGTGGAACTGATGACAAGATCACTAATGTGGAACTGATGACAAGATCACTAATGTGGAACTGATGACAAGATCACTAATGTGGAACTGATGACAAGATCACTAATGTGGAACTGATGACAAGATCACTAATGTGGAACTGATGACAAGATCACTAATGTGGAACTGCTGACAAGATCACTAATGTGGAACTGATGACAAGATCACTAATGTGGAACTGATGACAAGATCACTAATGTGGAACTGATGACAAGATCACTAATGTGGAACTGATGACAAGATCACTAATGTGGAAGTGATGACAAGATCACTAATGTGGAAGTGATGACAAGATCACTAATGTGGAACTGATGACAAGATCACTAATGTGGAAATGATGACAAGGTCGATCACTTATGTGGAACTGATGACAAGATCACTAATGTGGAAATGATGACAAGATTACTAATGTGGAACTGATGACAAGGTCACTAATGCAGAACTGATGACAAGAACTATACAGGTGTCAGTTATACAGGAGACATGAAGAAGAGACTAGTCTTTGATTGGACACACCTTGAGAACACCTGCCGTTAGTGGACACACCTTGAGAACACCTGCCGTTAGCACTTTTAGTCCTTATTCTGGAATGTCCAGGGTAAAAGAGGTGGAGGGAGGCTGACAATACACGAAGAAGAGAACTGCAGACAGAAATAACTAATAAAACATGGAAAGTCTGTGAGGAGAAGGTACGGGACTAGAGAACCCGGATGCTACTTTAGGAGCTGACAAGAAAAGGGCCGAAACACTTGATCGACTGGGGGACCACTTCTGATGATCAGATTGCCTTCTGTTGTATCCCTCTGTATAGAGTTTCCTATCATAATGATTATGATGCTGATGATGATGATGATAATAATGATGGTGAAGAAGAAGTAACATTGCTTCAAGTATTGTTACTCCAGACCATAAACTTTTCATACCACTATATTTACAGTATGTGGAGGCTGAGATGCGGAGGTGAACCAGAGTTGGGGCACTGTACGAAGGATGGCCGCCGACCGAGCAAAGTGGAATCAATTTGTTGTTGCCCTACAAGACGCCACCAAGCGTAATGGCCACTGACTGCTTTGACGGTTGACGGATAAGGATCAAAGAAGAAAGAATATTTACACTAACATATCAAATACTATTTCAAGCACCATAATCTTCAATCAGTAGCACCAACCACGACGCAACCATTCACCAACTGTAGCAAATATTATCAACACTACATTAACTACAAATAATAGAACGTTGAGGGGACACAGTCCTCTTTTGGGGACAGCATAAAAGGCAGTCACTGTTGTGTGACTCGTGGAGAAACGGACCGCTCCTGATAAAGCGACCTCTCGCGTGTGTCTGATTCCAGGTTATGGCGCGTGACGTCAGGTACCAGCTGTATTTGGTCACACGTAACTAAGCTAATCAGGTACCTAAGAATTTCAACAAAAGGTCAACTTAAAAGATTTGTAACTGTAGTAGTCTGTCGTCTCGAGAATCTAATCTTTTGTTAGCAACACAGTTATTTCTGATAAACTCTTCATGTTATATCTATCTATCTATCTATCTATCTATCTATCTATCTATCTATCTATCTATCTATCTATCTATCTATCTATCTATCTATCTATCTATCTATCTATCTATCTATCTATCTATCTATCTATCTATCTATCTATTTCTCAGTTTGTCTGTTGGTCAGTCTGTTTGTTTGTATCTCTGTCAGTCTTTCTGTTTGTCTGCCAGTCTGTGTGCCTCAGTTTGTCTGTTCGTATGTCTGTCTCTCTATCTGCCAGTCTTTCTGTCTGTCTGCAAGTCTATCTGTATGTCCATCTATCTGTCTGTCAATCTACTAGTCAGTCTAACAGTCTATATATAAATCTGTGAGACGTTTTTCTGTCTGTCTGCTTGTCTGTCTCTGTCTGACTACCAATTTATCTGTCTGTCTATCTGTCTGGCAGTCTATTTGTCTGTCTGTATACTAGTTTTTCTGTCTGTCTGTCTGCCAGTCTGTTTATCTGTGTGTCGGTCTGCCCGTCTATCTGTCTGTCTGCCTGCCAATTTATCGGTCTGTCGATCTGTTTGCCAGTCTGTCTGTCTTTCTATTTGTCTATGTCTAGCAGACCTATCCATCTGTCTGCTAGTCTGTCTGCCAGTCTGCCTGCCAGTGTGTCTGCCAGTCTGTCTGCCAGTCTGTCTGCCAGTCTATCTGTCTGTCTGCCAGTCTGTCTGTCTGTTTATCTGCCAGTCTGTATGTATGTCTGTCTCTCGGTCAGTCTGTCTGTCTGTCTCGTAGCTGTTTCTAAGTGCATATCAAGATGTCACCGAGAAGGGAGTCTGGGGTGGGCGAGGAGGGGCAGGGGTGGATTATGTGACCCCCATGATGGCGGAATTACGTTAAGAAAAAAGCTTTCACGTCGCGGAAAATCGTCCTTCAGTTGACTTTTTCTTTCAAGTAAACCCAACCTGTTACAAATTTAACCTCTTCGCTGTCAACCTTCCCCTCCCCCACCCCTTTGAGGGCATTACCTCCTCCCCTCTTGTTTCTAAGTACAATATGATCTGTGTGTTTATATATTTGCAGGAAAGGCAGAGGGCACTATAAGGACATTAAGCGCATAGGCGCAAGTTAGCCTGGCTTTTAGAGGACAAAAATTTGTTTAGTGTCCTAGTCACCTTCACTTGTCTGTCAGATCCGCTTGTGTGATAGTCACAGAAAGTATTCACACTATTCCTTCACAGAAGCAAGGGTTGTGTGATAACCTGGGGGAAAATATTTACACTTCTGCAAACACGAGACATTGATTCGTGAGTTTGTCTGTGATCGATGCAACTTTTGTACTGGTAGGCGAAGTGAACACAGTTGACTATTATTTTCCGATCTACTCATTTCGTAAAACCGACATTCGTAAAAACATTTACTTTTAAAAATCTAAGTAAATGTTTTAGGGATCATAGTAACGAAACACCTGACGTTTCAAACAGGAAAACTTCCTCAGGAAACACTAAACAGGGTTCGGTAGAAAAGCATGTGAGGGTGAAAAGAACCAAGTTATCTTTGCTTATCTCGTTTAAGTACTTGGTAGTTCGCTATGAGATGCATAACACAAAGTTAGAGAGGTAAATTGGGAGGAAACAAAACATATTTACTGCAACGACGGCTTTTACTTCAAATAAGGTAGTTTTTAAATGATGTACTTTATAATAGCGGGAAAAACGTCAAAATATATTATTACAGTAATTTTTGTATTACTTTATAATAGTAGTACAGACGTCAGATATAACAGTACATTAATTATTGTTTCACTTTATAATAGTAGTACAGACGTCACACATAATAGTACAGTAATGTTTGTATTACTTTATAATAGTAGCACAGACGTCAGACATAACAGTACAGTAATGTTTCTATTACTTTATAATAGTATTACAGACGTGTAACATAACAGTATAGTAATGTTTCTATTACTTTATAATAGTATTACAGACATCTAACAACAGTATAGTAATGTTTCTATTACTTTATATTAGTAGTACAGGCGTCTTACATAACAGTACAGCAATGTTTTTATTACTTTATAATAGTAGTACAGACGTCAGACATAAACAGTATAGTAATGTTTCTACTACTTTATAGTCATCATCATAATTTTCATTTGCGCTCGTTACTAACCATGAAGATACCACTGTAACTGGTCCCCTTGCATAAAGCCTGCACTAAGCTGTCACGTCACCTTGCTGCAGTGGTGTATTTGGCAATGTGTTTTACGTCATGAGGTTGCCAGCTCATGCACAACCTCATTTTAGTTTGCTTGTACGACATGCCTGAGAATATAGTAGTCCTTTTGTGTCTTTGTTTCTGCAGTGACACCCCCCCCCCGGGAACTGCACGTGGTAATCCAATTGTAAAATGTAATAATGTTAATGTAAGTCAGATAGCAGATACTACCGTTGGGACAGGACGTGTTAGAGATGTCCCCTGTACCAGGGCTTATGTTTATGAGGTAGGGGGTGACCAGTTGAGTTCCTCGCTGCCATTACTCAAAAGCAGAGTTTGGTACCCATCTTTACAGCTGCGTAGATTGGAGCGTGACGTGATCTGATTTTGAACCCGATCCCTCTGACATGAGAAGCAATAGTTATAACCACTCTGCCAGTAGAACTTACTTACTTACTTAGTCGTTCCCCTTCTACCGTGAGGTGTAGAGGTTTGGAAGAGAGAGCGCCAGACTATCCTATCGGCTGTCTTCCTCCTGGCCTGGTTCCATTCTAGTCCTCGGTCCTTCAAAGATTGTCTAATGTTGTCTTCCCAGCGGACTCTGGATCGTCCTGGGGGTCTGGATCCCTGGCTCTTTGTTTCCCATGCTTGTCGTGGTAGCCGATTCAGTAGAACGTTTATCAAAATTAATAGTCGAGTAGTTTTTGGATTACTGTTATACTGTATAACAATAATCCTAACGGCAAACTTAACAATAGAGTAATTTTAGGATTACTTTTTAATGTTTCCCAAATATCAATCTTAATAACGCAGTAATTTTTGGATTACTTTATAACAGTAACCACAGTAGCAAATGTAATAATACAGTAATTTTAGGATTACTTTATAATAGTAGTCTCACTATCAGGCTTAATTCTTCTTCATCAAGCATCATGCCAGTAGGCGTAGACGATCATGTCTCTGCACAACGTCCTGTCTCCACTACTGGTTATCGATTCTGTTGGTGACTTCTTTCCATACCATAACTTCACATAGTCCTGCATCTGAAAAACCTACTCATTTTTTATTATGATTGCATACTGTAAATTAATGCTGTTATGTTAACTTTATAATGTTGCATGCCTTTAAATTAATGCTTAAAGTAATATGTGGGAATAACAGGATATAGTATGCAAGATTAATGAGAGTGAAAGGGCAGAATGTTAGACGGGCCTGCGCGCCCAATTCTTAACCCTTCGAAACTAAAGTTCGTTCGTTTGTTCTTCTCTTTGTCGTCCGTTATCTCTTTTTCATTCAATCGATCCCGTTGTCATTATATACTCCAGCTTATCTCTTATCATAACATGCACAAAGAAGGTGGGTTACTTCCTTGCAAAGTTAGTAATAAGGTTTCTTCGCGCGATCGTTTCTTTCAGAACATCCTCATTAATGAAAATTAATTATAGAGCGATTTTTGTATTATTTTACTTCCTGATGGCTACTTAGGGGACATAAAAGCACTACTGCATTTAGTCCATTAGCAGGAAGGCTGCACCAAAGTACTTCATCTTGTGCTTTTCACCATTGATGTTTCTGTAGTAATGTGTTTTACACAGTGAGGTTGTAACCTTCATGCACAACCTTAGCTTGGTGGTCTCATACGACACATTTTGTGTCATCACGTGGTACTGTTCTTTCCCCACAAAATGGTCCATATCATCTTTCAGATCCACAAGGAACATAAGCCTTCAACAATTTCATGTAAAGTCTTCCTGTCTTGTTCCATCCTTTAAAGTTCTTTCTTTGTCTTCCTTTCTGCATCCAGTTCTCTTCTCCGTGTGTTTTGATCTGCCCTTACCTCTTTTACCCTGGGTGTTCCTGAACAAGGACTTCCTTGTATTACTATCAAGAGGTTTCCTCCATCAGCACCCTATCCATTGCTACCGTCTTGTTCTACTGTCCCCTGTTATCAGTTCAATACTGTTGACCGTGCCATCCCATTTTATTCCTTCTCTTCTACAACCATCATCATCAATCTCATCTTCACTCCTTATGGGCCATGGTGCCACCACTGTACCTGGTTCCTGCGCCAAGCAATCACATACCCTCTTGTAGTGGTGATTTCTGTTGCAACTTCTTTAACACGATGAGTCGTCCCACCCCATGCAGTTCTCGTGTATAGCCTACCAGCACTAATTTATGAAATTCTGCACAAAATATCGTACAAATATTCTTACGATGAATCTCTCACACGATAAATATTTATTATAATAAAGACGTTTCATTACAAACAACGTAAATATGGAAATGTATGCCACGTGAGAAAAACGGCATTCTCACGCTAAGAACGCGCCATAAATTTCGAATAATTCCTGGGTCCCAGCAGTATAAGTTTTCCGTTTTGACTTTAATAGCTGTGTCATGCAAATTGTGTGGGTCATTAGTAATATGTGTCGTGTAGGTTTTACTTGCCTGTCTTATCTGTTAACACTACCTGTTTAGCGTTTGTATCAAGTTATTTATAAAGTATATGACGAGGTTAGATCGAAAAAACCCTTGTGTCTGGTTTTTTTTTTCATGTAACAAAATATACTTAGGGGTATTGTTTTTAAATTACATAAGGAATTGGCTATCAGTGTTAAACGTCCTATTGTCTATCAGTGTTAAACGTCCTATTGTCTGTCAGTGTTAAACGTCCTATTGTCTATCAGTATTCTACTTCCTATTGTCTATAAGTGTTAAATTTCCTATTGGCTATCAGTGTTAAACGTCCTATTGGCTATCAGTGTTAAACGTCATATGGGCTATCAGTGTTAAACATCCTATTGGCTATCAGTGTTAAACGTCCTATTAACTATAGTGTTAAACGTCCTATTGCCTATCAGTGTTAAATGTCCTATTAACTATCATTGTTAAACGTCCTTTTAACTATCAGTGTTAAACGTCCTATTAACTATCAGTGTTAAATGTCTTATTGCCTATCAGTGTTAAACATCTATTAACTATCAGTGTTAAACGTCCTATTAACTATCAGTGTTAAACGTCCTATTAACTATCAGTGTTAAACGTCCTTTTAACTATCAGTGTTAAACGTCCTATTAACTATCAGTGTTAAATGTCCTATTGCCTATCAGTGTTAAACATTCTATTAACTATCAGTGTTAAACGTCCTATTAACTATCAGTGTTAAACGTCCTATTAACTATCAATGTTAAACGTCCTATGGGCTATCAATGTTAAACGTCATATTAACTATCAGTGTTAAACTTCCTATTAACTATCAGTGTTAAACGTCCTATTAACTATCAGTGTTAAACGTCCTATGGGCTATCAGTGTTAAACGTCCTATCAACTATAAGTGTTAAATGTCCTATTGGCTATCAGTGTTAAACGTCCTATTGGCTATCAGTGTTAAACGTCCTATTAACTATCAGTGTTAAACGTCCTATTGGCTGTCAGGGTTAAACGTCCTATTCACTACCAGTGTTAATCGTCCTATTGGCTATCAGTGTTAAACGTCCTATTAACTATCAGTGTTAAACGTTCTATGGGCTATCAGTGTTAAACGTCCTATTAACTATCAGTGTTAAACGTCCTATTGGCTATCAGTGTTAAACGTCCTATTAACTATCAGTGTTAAACGTCCTATGGGCTATCAGTGTTAAACGTCCTATTAACTATCAGTGTTAAACGTCCTATGGGCTATCAGGGTTAAACGTCCTATTAACTATCAGTGTTAAACGTCCTATGGGCTATCAGTGTTAAACGTCCTATTAACTATCAGTGTTGAACGTCCTATTAAATATCAGTGTTAAACGTCCTATTGGCTGAGTGGTTAGAGTGTTTGTCTCTCGCGGTAAAGTTACCGTGTTCCAGGATCGTCACGTGGTATCGTCACGTGGTATCGTCAGGCTCTAGACTACACAGTTCTTGAGTTAGGAAAAGCAAAGGCAGCGAGGAAAGAAACAGGTCATCCCACCTCATAAGACTTGACCTCTAATATAGTCAAGTCTCTAACACTTCACTTCCCTACTGCCGTATTTGCTATGGAATTACCGTTACTTTCTTCCCGCCGTTAAGTGAAGATATTAAACAAAAACAAAAAAAAACATAAAATTGTTAAGTTATCACTAAAGACTAGACATTAAACAAGAACTTCTTCTTCCGTCCTTAGCCACCGACCGTCAAAGCAGTCAGTGGCCATCACGCCTAGTGGCGTCTTTAGGGCAACGGCAAATCAACCCATTTGCTGTTGTTTCCGTAATCGAAGTGACTGGCAAACGGGTGAAAACAAGAACTAGTCACTCACAAATTGTTAAGTTATCAGTGAAAATTAGATATTAAACAAAAACTAGTCACACACAAAGTTTTAAGTTATCAGTTAAGACTAGATATTTAACAAGAACTAGTCACACTTACTTACTTGGTCGTTCACCTTCTACCCGTGAGGAATAGAGGTTTGGAAGAGAGGGCGCCAGTCTATCCAATCGGCTGTCTTCCTCCTGGCCTGGTTCCATTCTAGTCCTCGGTCCTTCAGAGATTGTCTAATGTTGTCCTCCCAGCGGACTCTGGGTCGTCCTGGAGATCTGGATCCCTGGCTCTTAGTTTCGCATGCTTGTCGTGGTAGCCGATCTTCTCCCATTCTGCAGACTTGGTCAAACCATCTTAGTTGGGACTGTTCTACTTGGGTCTACAGGGGTTGGGATTTTAGGACTTGACGTATCGTCTGGTTGCGGACCATGTCTCTTCTTGTTACTTAAACCTTACTTACTTAGTCGTTCCCCTTCTACCGTGAGGTGTAGGGGTTATTACTTAAACCACCTTCCTCAAATACCCCATTTCTGAGGTCTGGATCTGGCTTTTGTGGGTTGTGTTCATTGCCCACGACTCGCATCCATATGTCAAGTCTGGGACATTGGTGGAGCGGTATACAGCCATCTTGGTTTTCTTACCAACCTCTCTCTTGCTGAGGAATCCTCTATTTATGGCCTGAAAAAGTCTCCCAGCTGCTGCTTTTCGAGTGGCCAACTCTTCTTTGATGCCTCCCTTCCAGTCTATATCAGCTCCGAGGTTTTTAAAGTGGTCGACCTGCTCCAGGACCTATTCTCCAAGCTTAATCTGATGTCTTCTTTCTTCTCGTGATATCACCATGGATTTTGTTTTAGAGCTGCTTATGACCATCTCTCTCTTCTCCAGCTCTTCCTTCCAGACTTGCAGGTTGGGTTGGAGATGTGCCTCTGATTTAGCAATCAGGTCAACATCATCAGCAAATGCCAGCTCTGAAATACAGACCTGTCTCATCTTCCAGTACCCCACTGAATAATTTCTTGTTCTCTCCATACATGCCTTGATGATATCGTCCATGAGGAGTATGAAAAGATAAGGTGACAGGATATCACCTTATCTTACACCATTGATGGTCCTGAACTCTGCTGACTTATGGTTTGTTGTCCTAACATACGAGGGGCGTTCAGAAAGTAATGTACCACATCGTTTTTCTCAGGAGCTGTTTATTCAAAAAGCATGAAATTTATACACAATATACATGGATATGTCATGTAAACTTTGGTATTATTTAACATAATCCTTATCAACTTGTACGGCTTTATGCCAGCGCGAAACAAGTGCATGTATTCCTAGCCTGTACCAGATTTTGTCTTGATCGTGTAGCCATTTCTTCGCTGCATGAATCACTCCTTCATCATCTTCAAACCTTGTCCCACGGAGTGCATCTTTAAGTGGACCAAATAGATGAAAATCAGAGGGTGCCAAATCGGGACTATAGGGTTGATGGGGTAGTACAGTCCAACCCAATTTGGTGATTGCTTCCCGTGTTGCCAGACTTTTGTGAGGTTGCGCATTGTCGTGAAGGAGAAGCAGGTCTGCTGGATTCTTGTGCGGCCGAACTCTGCGAAAACGTTGATAGAGTGTTTTTCAATGTCTTAATGTAAGCTTGCGAATTGATTGTCTCTCCTCTTGGCATAACGTCCACAAGAATCACACCTTCAATGTCCCAAAAGACAGTGATCATGACCTTTCCAGCCGAAGGAATTGTCTTGAATTTCTTTCTTCGTGGTGATTGCGGATGATGCCACTCCATTGACTGTCTTTTTGTCTCAGGTTCAAAATGATGTGCCCAGGTTTCGTCACCTGTAACGATCTTAGCCAAAAAGTTCTCTCCATCAACATTGAAATGCTCCACCAATTCAAAAGAAATTGCTTTCCTTTGCAATCGGTTGTCATTTGTGAGACTTCGAGGAACCCATTTTGCACAAACCTTAGAAAATCCGAGAGTTTTTATAACTGGATTTGCACTACCAATGCTGACTGACAGTTGTAAGGCCAATTGTTGAGTAGTGATTCGCCTATCAGTAAGAATAATAAACTCAGCGCATTTCAACATTTCTGCGTTGGTGGCTGTGGCAGGACGTCCACAGCGCGGCCGATCAAGCAACTCCGTATCTCCACTTCCTGATTCTTTGATTCTCTGAACCCAACGACTGACTGTACTCCTGTCGACTGCAAAACTTCCATACACATCACATAGACGCTTGTGAATGTTCACAACAGTTTCCTTCTCTGCAACGAGAAATTCTATCACAATTCGCTGCTTATAACGCAAGTTGCTAACACGCTCCATTTCAACGGTTTAGGGCAGCCGTATTATTTGGCCGGTTGCAGTGTAATTTGGTGCACACAATTGGCACATGCCATATTTGAAGTGTGCAAAATTTCATGCTTCTACCTTCATTATTAGCTGAGAAAAACGATGTGGTGCATTACTTTCTGAAAGCCCCTTGTAATTTCTGCAAGACTTGCAAAAGCTCTGTATAACATGAATCAGAGGTGCTGGAATGTTCTTCCTTGCCTAACAGTCCCAAAGTTTGCTCTAGGGGACCCTGTCAAACGCCTTTTCCAGATCTAGTCACACAAAAATTTTTAAGTTATCAGTTAAGACTAGATATTAAACAAGAAGAAATCACACACACACAAAACAAATTCCAGAAAAATAGAGAAAGAAAAATACAGAGAAAGAAGAGCGGGAATGACGTAACACGATGGCTGGACAAATAATGAGTAATCAAAAGTAATGATGTACTGACAAGAC
Source organism: Oreohelix idahoensis (assembly GCA_024509875.1). Lineage (NCBI taxonomy): Eukaryota > Metazoa > Mollusca > Gastropoda > Stylommatophora > Oreohelicidae > Oreohelix > Oreohelix idahoensis. The sequence goes on along the minus strand of JAMPIV010022511.1, from coordinate 87,583 downwards.
AAAAATGTGTCTGAGAAATTTATCGTTGACGAGACTAATTACAACATGATCACGTGCATGGTAGCACATAACCAGGGGCCGGCATAAGGTAAATCCTGATCCACCGGTAGATCACAGGGAATGGCTAGGTAGAGCTCTAAGTAACGGAAGGGAACGCAGAAATAATTGTAAAGATAAAGCGATTTATGGCGAACCATCTACCGCCGGTATTTAGAAGCGACTGGGTATCCCGAGCATTGAATGTCCTCTTTTCATTATTCTAAGTGAAAATTTTCGGGCTACCTGGCAAGAACTCACTTTAATAATGAACTGCACGAGATAGGAACGCGATATTTTCTTTTCAAGTAAAGTTGACATTCGATACAATATTTAGTTTAGTTTCCCACCTCTCTGGTGATGGAACTACAGGAGGTTGATCCTCTGGCGGACAAAAGGTTACAATATAAATGTTGCGCGTATCCCAGATTCCACATACGAGGGGCATTCAGAAAGTAATGCACCATATCGTTTTTCTCAGGAGCTGAAAACCTTCAATGTCCCAAAAGACAGCGATCATGACCTTTCCAGATGAAGGAATTGTCTTGAATTTCTTTCTTCATGGTGATTGCGGATGATGTCACTCCATTGACTGTCTTTTTGTCTCAGGTTCAAAATGATGTGCCCAGGTTTCGTCACCTGTAACGACCTTAGCCAAAAAGTTCTCTCCATCAACATTGAAACGCTCCAACAATTCAGAAGAAATTGCTTTCCTTTGCAATCGGTGGTCATTTGTGAGACTTCGAGGAACCCATCTTGCGCAAACCTTAGAAATCCAAGAGTTCTTATAACTGCATTTGCAGTACCAATGCTGACAGACAGCTGTAAGGCCAATTGTTGAGTAGTGATTCGCCTATCAGTAAGAATAATGCCCTAGCGCATTTCAACATTTCTGCGTTGGTGGCTGGGACAGGACGTCCACAGCGCGGCCGATCAAGCAGCTCCGTATCTCCACTTCCTGATTCTTTGATTCTCTGAACCCAGCGACTGACTGTACTCCTGTCGACTGCAAAACTTCCATACACATCACATAGACGCTTGTGAATGTTCAAAACAGTTTCCTTCTCTGCAACGAGAAATTCTATCACAATTCGCTGCATGTAACGCAAGTTGCTAACACGCTCCATTTCAACGGTTTAGGGCAGCCGTATTATTTGGCCGGTTGCGGTGCAATTTAGTGCACACAATTGGCACATGCAATATTTGAAGTGTGCAAAATTTCATGCTTCTATCTTCATTATTAGCTGAGAAAAACGATGTGGTGCATTACTTTCTGAATGCCCCTCGTACTCTGACACCTGAAAACAGGCTTGATTGTTTTTATCAAAGCACATCTTTAGAGAGGTCACTATTTCTAAAGTAGATCACAACAGCTGCCTGCCGCTGAACTAAATTATACGTTTATAACAAAAGCGCGTTACCATATATATGCTGTTAAGTCATATCTAGACAACGATTTTCTTATCTCCCTTACATATTAGTTTCCAAAGCAATGTATATTTCTGTGTATAGTTCTCGTTGGATTCAGTTTATATAGTCTTTCACTGAAGCCCGTTTTTTCTTAAAAGTCTCTCTCTCTCTCTCTCTCTCTCTCTCTCTCTCTCTCTCTCTCTCTTTCTATTTTTCGTGCGTTTATAAGGTGTCTATTTCTCCATTTTCTCTCTTGTAAATCTATTTTTGCCCTTAAATGAAGTTTCAATGTTCTCAGCGTGTGGCCTGATTACCTGTATTTGCCTTCCTAATATTAGATCTATAGGTACCGTGTTTTTATTTTCTACATGTTTAATAACAAACTACACTGAATTGTTTAGAAAGAATAACTTTCACAATAAACGTTAATGATTGCAACTATAAACACTATACTTACGTACAGAACGAGTTTCACATCCACGATTGGTCAAGCCACTTTCATCTCAATACAGAGGTGCCAGGGTCAAAACCTGGTAACCTTATTCACCAGTCATCTTCTGATCACTTTTCACTCATTATGGAGCGAGGAACCATAACTGCAAATGGTCCCCTTGCAGGAAGCCTGTATACAAGCATTTATGTGCCCCTTGTAGTGTGTGGTCTCTGTGACCGTGTAATGTGTGATATCTGTGACCTTGTAGTGAGTGGTCTGTGTGACCTTGTAGTGTGTGGTCTCTGTGACCTTGAAGTGTGTGGTCTATGTGACCTTGTAGTGTGTGGTCTCTGTGACCTTGCAGTGTGTGATCTCTGTGACCTTGCAGTGTGTGGTCTCTGTGACAACTTCTATTACATGTTGCGGTTGCCATCCCAGAGCAAAACCTCATAGTGGACAATTGTTTCATAATCTCGTATCTTAACTTTCTGCCGTAGATGTTTAAAATAAACTAACCATTTTAAAAATATATTATCAAACCTAAGGGCGCTGATGTAACTGTTTCTCATTCTTTTGACTAACTGTTTCTCATTCTTTTGACTAACTGTTTCTCATTCTTTTGACTAACTGTTTCTCATTCTTTTGACTAACTGTTTCTCATACTTTTGACTAACTGTTTCTCATTCTTTTGACTAACTGTTTCTCATTCTTTTGACTAACTGTTTCTCATTCTTTTGACTAACTGTTTCTCATTCTGTTGACTAACTGTTTCTCATTCTGTTGACTAACTGTTTCTCATTCTGTTGACTAACTGTTGTATTTCACAATTCATCCCGTCATGACCCCAGGGAGCGTAGGCCTTCAACAAACTTATGCCAAGTTCAACTGTCGCGTGCCATCAGGTCAAGGTCGTGCCATGTATTTTTCCTCATTTTCATTCTTCTCCAGTTCTCTTCTTTATATGTTTGTCTGTTTACACCTGCTTCTCATACCCCGGGGGTTACAGAACTTAAACTGCCTTGTAATAATATCTAGAGGTTTTCTTAATGTGTGTCTAATCCATCTCCAGTGTCTTCTTCTCATCTCTTGTTCCATTGGCACTTGTCTGGTTCTTGTCATCTCTTGTTCCACTGGCATTTGTCTGGTTCTTGTCATCTCTTGTTCCACTGGGACTTGTCTGGTTCTTGTCATCTCTTGTTCCACTGGCACTTGTCTGGTTCTTGTCATCTCTTGTTCCACTGGCACTTGTCTGGTTCTTGTCATCTCTTGTTCCACTGGCACTTGTCTGGTTCTTGTCAACTCTTGTTCCACTGGTACTGGTCTGGTTCTTGTCATCTCTTGTTCCACTGGCACTTGTCTGGTTCTTGTCATCTCTTGTTCCACTGGTACTTGTCTGGTTCTTGTCATCTCTTGTTCCATTGGCACTTGTCTGGTTCTTGTCATCTCTTGTTCCACTGGCACTTGTCTGGTTCTTGTCATCTCTTGTTCCACTGGGACTTGTCTGGTTCTTGTCATCTCTTGTTCCACTGGCACTTGTCTGGTTCTTGTCATCTCTTGTTCCACTGGCACTTGTCTGGTTCTTGTCATCTCTTGTTCCACTGGCACTTGTCTGGTTCTTGTCAACTCTTGTTCCACTGGTACTGGTCTGGTTCTTGTCATCTCTTGTTCCACTGGCACTTGTCTGGTTCTTGTCATCTCTTGTTCCACTGGTACTTGTCTGGTTCTTGTCATCTCTTGTTCCACTGGCACTTGTCTGGTTCTTGTCATCTCTTGTTCCACTGGCACTTGTCTGGTTCTTGTCATCTCTTGTTCCACTGGCACTTGTCTGGTTCTTGTCATCTCTTGTTACACTGGTACTTGACTGGTTCTTGTCATCTCTTGTTCCACTGGCACTTTTCTGGTTCTTGTCATCTCTTGTTCCACTGGTACTTGTCTGGTTCTTGTCATCTCTTGTTCCACTGGCACTTGTCTGGTTCTTGTCATCTCTTGTTCCACTGGCACTTGTCTGGTTCTTGTCATCTCTTGTTCCACTGGCACTTGTCTGGTTCTTGTCATCTCTTGTTCCACTGGCACTTGTCTGGTTCTTGTCATCTCTTGTTCCACTGGCACTTGTCTGGTTCTTGTCATCTCTTGTTCCACTGGCACTTGTCTGGTTCTTGTCATCTCTTGTTCCACTGGCACTTGTCTGGTTCTTGTCATCTCTTGTTCCACTAGCACTTGTCTGGTTCTTGTCATCTCTTGTTCCACTGGTACTTGTCTGGTTCTTGTCATCTCTTGTTCCACTTACACTTGTCTGGTTCTTGTCATCTCTTGTTCCACTGGCACTTGTCTGGTTCTTGTCATCTCTTGTTCCACTGGCACTTGTATGGTTCTTGTCATCTCTTGTTCCACTGGCACTTGTCTGGTTCTTGTCATCTCTTGTTCCACTCGCACTTGTCTGGTTCTTGTCATCTCTTGTTCCACTGGCACTTGTCTGGTTCTTGTCATCTCTTGTTCCACTGGCACCTGTCTGGTTCTTGTCACCTCTTGTTCCACTGGCACTTGTCTGGTTCTTGTCATTTCTTGTTCCACTGGCACCTGTCTGGTTCTTGTCATCTCTAGTTCCATTGGCACTTATCTGGTTCTTGTCATCTCTTGTTCAACTGGCACTTGTCTGGTTCTTGTCATTTCTTGTTCCACTGGCACTTGTATGGTTCTTGTCATCTCTTGTTCCACTGGCACTTGTCTGGTTCTTGTAATCTCTTGTTCCACTGGCACTTGTCTGGTTCTTGTCATCTCTTGTTCCACTGGCACTTTTTTGGTTCTTGTCATCTCTTGTTCCACTGGCACTTGTCTGGTTCTTCTCATCTCTTGTTCCACTGACACGTGTCTGGTTCTTGTCATCTCTTGTTCTACTGGCACTTGTCTGGTTCTTCTCATCTCTTGTTCCACTGGCACGTGTCTGGTTCTTCTCTTCTCTTGTTCTACTGGCATTTGTCTGGTTCTTCTCTTCTCTTGTTCTACTGGCACTTGTCTGGTTCTTGTCATCTCTTGTTCCACTGGCACGTGTCTGGTTCTTCTCATCTCTTGTTCTACTGGCACTTGTCTGGTTCTTCTCATCTCTTGTTCTACTGGCACTTGTCTGGTTCTTGTCATCTCTTGTTCCACTGAGATTTGTCTGGTTCTTGTCATCAGTTCTACATTAGTGATCTTGTCATACCATTTTAATCCTTCTACTCTACACAAACACCCATTTATGAAAGTCTGTAACCTCTTGCTTGTTCGTTTTGTTGTTCTGTATGTTTCAGAGCCATACAATAGGACTGACTTGACGATTCAGTTGACACATTTTATATGTTGCAATATTTCAAAGTTTTGTATCATAACTTAACTCCTAGCGTAGTGGTTACAACACCGCTCTGGCGACCGGGTGATACATGATCAAACCCGGGCGACGGCATTTGAGGATTTTTCGTCGACCGGGATTTGGACTGGATTAACTCGAGACCTGGCGAGGACATTTGAAGGAGTGTCGTCGACCAGGGACTGGCGGCTCCTGAGCCGACCCAGCTGCAATGGGTACCTCCGAAATCGGAGAGTATTTGCCTGAATGGCGAGGGACACCTGTCTCTGTACAAGAAATAAAGGGATACTCACGTAAAATCAATGTCAGGTTAGACATAAATAATAACCTGAGATTTCGCCTCGAGTATTAGCGGGCGTACGGAAAAAAAAAAAAAAAAAAAAAAAAAAAAAACTCCTAGTATACGAGCTCAAAAACCACGTTTTTACGAGCTAATTTCAGAGAGTACATTATTAGACATGACTACCTTTACAGATTTTGCATTAAATAATTTATTTATAATGATAACATAAAGTGTTGTATGTCAAAATGTAAAGAAATGAAACCCCTATATAATGCACGTAACTAAATTGTTCAGTGGTTTTAAACATGCATTCGCCATATACAGTAATGCGTGCAGACAATTTATAAAACTTTAAAAATTGAAAATCAAATTGTACTTATCAATATGTGTAATTAATGCTGGTACACTTCAACCCCTAAAACTACTTTTATTTTAAACTACATCCATTTTCACATAATGTAGGAAAGTTGCAGTCGTTTCTGAGCACAAATAAAGTTTTTATAACAATTTGAAATTTGTTGGTTGTGGTAAAGTGGGATATTATAAATATTTATAGGGGACTTAGCGTACTGACTGAGATCAGTTGTGAAGGTATCTGTATCTAATAAGGGTAGTGTATTACAGATGACCTTACTTGCTACCACATATTTATACCTCAGTCAGAATTATTCTGGAATATTATGATGACTACGTTGAATGTCTAGGGTATGTATATGATGAAGTGTAAGTCACAACAACAACAGACAGATAAACAATTTAATTTATTCCACCACACGTGACAACACTGTGACACTCACACACATTTAACACTCTATAAGACTATTCTTAAATGAGGCACTGGTAAATTTTCAAATATAAATATGTATTAATTACTGTCACTAATATATATGTGTCCTGATTCAAATACAAAGTGAACCAGGAATCACAATCAATTTTAATTACAAGTTATATGTACAGAATTTATCAATATGAATCTTGTAGTGACATATTTTATTAATATTATCCTATGTGTGTCAGTTGTGTAGTAGTAATATGAGGTAATACTGGTTTTGTTTTTTCAAGCTATGTTGTTATTTGTCATCATGACTTCAAGTGTTTGTTTCTGTTGGAACTAGTATTGGAGATGTTCTCAGTTCCGTTCATTAAAACAATTAATTTCCCCTCTTATTTTTATACAATGTCAGTTTAAGATGGGGTTACATAATGTTGAGCTCCGCTGGCCACATAGGCTTATCTTTCGTGATGGCGGCAGGAAAAGACTCCTCTGCTCGATTGCTCCCCTGTGTTCTGGAGACACCTCACTGTTTGCTATATGGACCAAGGAGTATGCTGTCCGCCTCTGAATTCAGCAAAGCTCTGACCAGGTGCTGCTCAATAACTTTAGGACCACAGTCCCTGAAACAAGAAGGTTGTACCTCCTATTTCATAACTAGTTTATAATCCATTTACAGACTGAACACAATACATAACAAACACTGAGTTCAGAGCGGTAGGCCAACTGTCAGCTTCATCTGAAATAATTACACCAGTATATTCCTCCCTAATGGTTACTACGCCTCTGCAATTCCAGCATTATTTCTTTCTAGTCAATAAAATAGGTGTCAGTGTACTGTTTGGCAATTCCATTTAGTTTCACTTTCCTCCGACACCTTCTGTTCAGGCTGGAGCACTATATAGGCTTTACCTCATGTTCGCTACTGAACCACACATATATATACAGACATAAATTATCAATTTACATTCAATTTTCATTAAAAAGATATCAAATATTTCAAGCTTACCACAATTCATGGAAATAATACAGAATTACGTTGACTGGCAATGAATATAGCACAATTTCGATCTGCCGATGTCCCAGGCTTTTATTTAGAAAAATATGCACTGGTGCTCAACGCACTGGTTCTGTAGTAAGTTTATTTGCAAATGTGGTGGTGACCTGACGCCTCTGATTGACTATATTGGCAGGTCTAACCAATCGTGCCATGTTTACACAGCTTTTCAAAAAAGTACTCCTACTCACGTTTCCCCTGACAACAAAAGATAGTATTTATAGCCCGACTAATCGTGTTTAGCCTTACATTTCTTGCGCTCCAATCACATCGGATTTAACATGGAGACCCATTTCCCGTACAATGGTGGGGTGAAAATCTGCCACTGAGCGATTCTGATTTGGGTGTTGTCTGACATCCCTCACTATTTCTTTTGGCTATAATTTGGTAATTCCTAGACTATTTGCGTAACGTTTAACGTATTCTTTGTCAGCAAGTTCTCAGGAACCCAAATATACAAATTTAAAGGAGCTAAGTGGCTGCGTTCAAAATATGCATTTTCTTCTACCTCCTGTTTACTTCGAATACGATGTGGTGTCTGGGTACTGTAATGTTTTCAAACGTAAACCAGTATAATGTCATATTTCCTAATAAGAATTTTCAGGTTTTTAAAAACTAACTCTCGTATGGGTAGTGTTGTTTATCACTGTCGATTTGAAAAAAGCTAGTGCATGTGGCCTTACACGCGTGATGGTAGTAATTGTGTATCGCGCGACTGTGGTAGTATTGCCTGCGTTCCGGCTTTCAGCCTCTCCCTTTCTTTCTATCTTTAGTCCATCTGTCTTTCGTTTTTGGTAACGTAGTGTATAAAATGACATGAATGGAATTTTAAATCTAGGTCAGATTGCGTATCTCAAGGTTTTTCTTAGAAAGGGAGTACACATTTTATTGTGTTGGGGAAACGCGTGTATGTTGCAGAAGGCTTTTACTATCAACGTGAAACGTTACAATTTGCAGACGAAGGAGAAAACAAGGGGGATTTCGAGTACAGTCATTGTGACAGCACTGTTCTTTACCATTCTTCTTTCCTTTTATTGAAGTTATTTGTTAGGCTTTACATTTACGTTTTAATTTATATATGTGGATTAGAATATTTCACGACATTGGTATATTTAGACAAAGCCCAAAAATATTTTAAGCCTATATTTACAGACATGACTACCATTACTGATTTTGCATTAAATACTTTATTTATAAAGATAACATAAAGTGTTATATATCAAAATGTAGAGAAATGAAACTCCTTTGACATGCATCTAATTGAATTGTTCAGTAGTTTTAAATATGCATGCAACGTATAGAGTAATGAATGAAAATAAACTTTTTATGTGAAAAAGTGAAAAACTATTTGTACTTATCACTATGTGTAATTAATTCTAGTAAAGTTCAACCCCTAAAACTACTTTTATTTTAAACTACCGCCATTTTCACATAATGTAGAAAAGTTGCAGTTGTTTCTGAGCACAAATAAAGTTTTTATAACAATTTGAAATGTTTTGGTATATTTAGACAAAGCGCAAAAATATTTTAGCCTATATTTAGACATGACTACCGTTACTGAATTTGTATTAAATAATTTATTTATAACGATAACATCAAATGTTATATATTAAAATGTGGAGAAAGGAAACCCTTTTGACATGCATGTAACTGAAATGTTCAATGATTTTAAACATGCATGCAGCCTATACAGTACAGAGTGCAGGAAATTTTACACATTTTTAAAAATTTGAAAAAGAGTTGTATTTACCCACAAAAATAATCCAATTTGAAGCCAGAAACTTATAAAACTACTTCCATTTGAAAGTACATTCACACAATGTAGAAAAGTTTTAGCTGCTTCTTTTCATAAATACTATTTTTATTACAATTGAAAATGTGTTGGCACATTTTGAAGACGCACTCAACATCTGAAAGTATACTATATGCAATGTAAATTTTCCATTCATTCTTAAAACTAGTGGCCGGATTATGTCTGCATTTTATACTTTCATTTATTGACGTAATTGTTTCAAAAATTCTTTTATTATGTAACTGATCTTAACTTTTCGTAAGATTTCCTTTCAGTGATGTAATTCTTTCTTTGTCTCATATCATATTCCAAAAAAGTTGTTGCGGGTTTTCTCCCATGATCTGTAGTAGTGGTCCAATAATGGCCGAAATTTGAGTAAAATAAATGCGTTTTTACAAAGGTGACATTCGCTCTAATAGATATAAATAGAAGGTTGGTGATTCTATTTCAGGGAGTCTCACAGGGATTTATAGAAAGGAAAGTATAACAACTGAGTCATCTAAGTTTGCTATAAATTTTGTATTCTCCGCTTATTTCTGTGAGAAATAAGTGTTTTGACTCGTATTTTATGAAAGTTATTCAGCAAAGAAATAATTTAACAGCTCTGTATATATGTATTTTTAAAAATGAGTCATACGAGTGCTGTCATCTAATTTACTAAATCCAATAATAGATAATATGGATTTATATTGACAGACAACAAGAACATTTTTTATGAAATATTGTGGAAATAGGGTAAAGAGTAAGCATGGATAAATTTTATAAAACAGTTTAGTATTTGATCTTTTATTAAAAAGAAAAGATGGTTATTTCGCCATCAGAAACGTTACGTGAGGAATATTTGTTAAAGTTCAGAATTTGAGTTGCTCAGATCACTTAACTGTCAATTTCCAGAAAAGGGTTGTGGCTGTAGACTGGCATATTGATTGTCACGGATTGCCTTCCCTGCTTTGCAGTAGTGGTCTAACAGCGGCTAAAACTCAAGAGTATCTAAATGGGTCGTCAAAGGTGTCTACCTTCGCACAAGATTACTCTTGCAGAGATGTAGATAGAAGGGTAATGGCGCTTCTACCTTACGGGAGGTTCCACAATATATTTTCAGAAGTCGAGAACAATGTTGCATTGGACTGAACAATTGTTAACTTATATCTGATCCGTTGCCTTTTATGAAGGATTTAAGCAATGGTTTTTAGCCCGTTTAAGCCCCCAGCTGAGTTATTTCAGCGAATTTCCTCTTATAATGGTATAGCTCTGTTTAGAGGTAAATATATGTCTAGATGTATATAAGTATATTAAATAGTCCTGCTCTTACGTTTGCTTTCATACATGTAATAACTGAATAAACTATCTTTGTTTAGTTTTAAAATAACATGTAACAAATTTAATAGTGAATTAGTCTTTAACAGGTTAAAATAAATATGGAAAGATTGGTGAAATTTTAGATGGAAGTGACTTCATAGAGACTTCATAGGGGAGCGATAAAATTATGTTTTGCTGATGCATTTTTACAAGAACTTAACTCTAGGTGAGATCTGTCGCCATGGTTTCCGTCACTTCTTTTTGGTGAAGAGTGCACTTCTCTACATAACTCGTCCAATTTAGGCGGTCAGTGTTGATGCTGTTCTCTCACACTAGCGGCGTAGTAACGTTAGTACTTCAAACCGTCTGATAGTTTGTAACCACGAACTTTTAAGACAAAATAGAAAGAACAAATGCCTCTGCTAAGTACACTGAGTTGGAAGCTTAACAGGCGCAACCTCTCGCTGTACACCCACCAATGTTAATCTCTCAGAAGAATTAAATTCTTGAGTACACAGCGTAGCTCAAGGAAGATGATTAGAATTACCAGTACTCTTCTGGGTAGTAAACTGAGAAAATGTGTCTGGACAGCGCGAATAATGATTTGTGCCTGAACTAACATTAACAAGCTACATATATCTCACAGAATGATATGATACACTTGAGGCACATGTGGTGTAATCATCATCCATCACTGTGGTTACCTATGCTGTCGGTTTTCCGCACGACTAGCAAGAAACAATCACCAGCGCTTGATGTAGTAGTTCATGAATATACTATTTTCATATGTTGAGGTTGCCAGCCTCATATATAACTACTAAGCAAGAAACATGTCAAATTCGAATTTATAAAATAAATGTAACACTTACCCCAATTGGGTTATGCACAATCTCCTCGCACAGTTTAGATGGACACGAGCAATTTAGGTTATATGCTCTCGAATCACTTGGTTTGGAAATTTTGAATCCCTCTTATGACGGTGAATCTGAGAAACACTTGGTCTGGGAAAGTTTCTCTTATGACTGGTGATCCAATTCCTTTGGTTTCCGGTCTTGGTATTTAAAGTCCTAGTCACTTAAGTTTACAGTTTTGTATTTAAAATGCGGGTTTACTTGTAAATTCCAAAGTTGCCCAAATACGCAATCTGTCACTTATACTACTTAATCGTTCCTCTTCTACCGTGAGGTCTTCCTCTTGCCTTGGTTCCATTCAAGTCCTCGGTCCTTCAAAGATTGTCTAATGCTGTCCTCCCAGCGGACTTTTGGGTCGTCCTGGAGGTCTGGATCCCTGGCTCTTAGTTTCTAATGCTTGCCGTGGAAGCCGATCTTCTCCCATTCTGCAGACATGGCCAAACCATCTCAGTTGAGACTGTTCTACTTAGGTGTACAGGGGTTGGGTTTTTAGGCCTTGACGTACCGTCTGTTTGCGGACCATGTCTCTTTTTATTACTTCAACCACCTTCCTCAGATACTTCATTTCTGAGGTTTGGATCTGGCTTATGTGGGTTGTAGTCATTGCCCATGACTCGCATTTATACGTGAAGACTGGAACATAGGTGGAGCGGTATACAGCCATCTTCGTCTTCTTACCAACTTCTCTTTTGCTGAGGAATCCTCAATTTATGGCTTGAAAAAGTACCGCAGTTCCTGCTCTTCGGGTAGTTCCGCCAGGTCTATGACAGCTCCAAGGTATTTAAAGTGGTCGATCTGCTCCAGGACCTGTTCTCCCAGCTTAATCTGATGCCTTCTTTCTTCTCGTGATATCACCATGGATTTTGTTTTAGAGCTGCTTATGATCATCCCTCTCTTCTCCAGCTCTTCCTTCCAGATTTGCAGGTTGATTGAAGATGTGCCTCTGATTTAGCAATCAGGGCAACATCACCAGCAAATGCCAGCTCTGAAATACAGACCTGTCTCATCTTTCAGTACCCCACTGAATACTTTCCTGTCCTCTCCTTACATACCTTGATGACATCGTCCATGAGGAATATGAAAAGATAAGGCGACAGGATATCACCTTGTCTTACACCAGTGCTGGTCCTGAATTCTTCTGACATGGTTTTCTCACAGAATTTCTGCAAAACTTGTAGAAGCTCTGTATAGCATGAATCAGAGGTGTTGGAATGTTCTTCCTTGCCAAACAGTCCCGGAGTTTGTTCCAGGGGACCTTGTCAAATGCCTTTTTCAGATCGAAGAATGAAAGATGGATCTCACTCTTATATTCAAGAGCCTTTTCACTCAACTGTCTGAGTGTGAAGATTAGGTCTTGAGTTCTTCGATTTGCTCGGAAGCCACACTGGACCTCATCCATTTGTGGCTCAGCTAGGTGTCGGAGTCTCTGCTCCAGTATTCTAGAGTAGATTTTACCAGGGACACTGAGAATTGATATACCTCTATGGTTTCCACATTGTCGGTTGTCATCCTTGTGGTGAAGTGGGATGTTATAAATATTTATAGGGGACTTAGTGTACTGACTGAGATCAGCTGTGAAGGTATCTATATCTATTAAGAGTAGTGTATTATAGATAACCTTACTTGCTACCACATATCTATATATCTCAGTCAGAATTATTCTGCAATAGTGTGATGACTACGTTATGTGTCTAGGGTATGTGTAGGATGAAGTGTAAGTCAAAACAACAACAGACAGATAAACAATTTAATTTATTCCACTATACTTGACAACACTGGGACACTCACATACATATAACACTCTAAAGGATATCTTAAGGAGTCACTGATAACTTTTCAAATAACAATATGTATTCATTGCTGATATGAATGAATATGTGTCCTGATTCAATTACAAAGGAACCAGGAATCACAATCAATTTTAATTACAAGTATATGTACAGAATTTATCAATATGAATATTGTAGTGACATATATTTTTAAAAATATCCTATGTGTGTCAGTTGTGTAGTAGTAAAATGAGGTAATGTTCAAGCTCTGTTGGTATTTGTCATCATGACTTCAATAGTTTGTCTTAAGGAAACTAGTATTGGAGATGTTCTCAGTTCCTGATATTGAGACAATTAAATCCCCCTCTGAATGTTATTTTTATAAAGTCATTTCAAGATGAGGGGACATAATGTTGAGCTCAGCTGGCCAAGTCAGCTTATCTTGAGTGATGGCGGCAGGAAAGGACTCCTCTGCTCGAATTCTCCTCTGGGCTATGGAGACACCTCACTGATAGCTAAATGGACCAAGGAGTATGCTGTCCGACTCTGGATTCAGCAAAGCTCTGACCAGGTGCAGCTCAATACCATCAAGACCACGGTCCCTGAAAACAAGAAGGATATACCTTCTACTTCATAACTAATTGATACTCTAGTTCTACACTGAACACAATACAACACAAACATTGAGTTCAGAGCGTTAGGCCAACTGTCAGCTTCATCTGAAATACTTTATACCAGTATTTACCTCCTTAATGGTTACCACGCCTCTGCACTTCCAGCATTATTTCTGTCTAATCAATCATCCAGGTGTCAGTGTACTATTTGGCCATTCCATGCCGTTTTACTTCCCTCCGACACCCTCTGTTCAGGCTGGAGCATTATAGGCTTTATCTCCTGTTTGCCACTGAACTACACATATATATACAGGCATAAATTAACAATTTACATTCAATTTTCATTAAAAGATACTGAATGGTTCAAGTTTACCACAATTTCATGGAAATAAACACAGATACGTTGATTAGCAATGAATTCTGGCACAATTACTGGCACAAATTCCCATCTGCTTATGTTCCAGGCTTTTATTTTAGCAAAAATGTGAGCTGGCTTCAACGCACTGTCGCTTTATCAAGATTATTTGCACTAGTGGTCTCGAACTAACGCTCCTAAGTGAGTATATCAGCAAGTCTAGCCAATGAGGCCACGTTTCGACAAGTGTTTGAAAAAATGTTACCTTTCTACGTCTCCCTAACAACCAAGATAGTATTTATAGTCCGACCAATCGTGGTTCGTCTTTCATTTGTTGCGCTCCAATCAATTTGGAGTTTACATGGTAGGCTATTTCTGTAACGCAAGGTTTTTTCAAACATGTTATAAAAAAATTTTATGAGCAGAAATGATTTCATGCTGTCAGGCATCCCCAATATTTTATTTTGGTTATAACTTGTTAATTCCTAGACTATTTGCGTAACGTTTTACATATTCTTTGTCAGCAAACCCTAAGGAACCCAAATATCCAAATTTAAAAGAGCTACGTGGCTGCGTTCAAAATATGCAATTTCTACCTCCTGTTTCGAAGATGTGCTGTCTGGGAAGGGTAGTGTATTTTATCACTGTCCGTCTGAAAAAAAATTTAGTGCATGTAGTCTTACACGCGTGATGGTAGCATTTGTGTATCGCGCGACGCGTGTTGCATGCGTTCCTGATTTTCAGCCCTCCCTCTCTCTTTATCCTTTTGTCCATCTGTTCGTTCGTTTTGGTAACGCAGTGTAGAAAAAGACATGAATGGAATTTAAAATTTAGGTCAACTTGCATATTTCAAGGTTTTTCTTAGAAAGGCAGCACATTTTATTGTGTGTTTGGGAAACGCGTGTATGTTGCAGAAGGCCTATATTTAACGTGGAAACGTTACAATTTGCAGACGAAGCATAAAACAAAGGGGATTTCGAGTACTGTCATTGTGACAGCACTGTTCTTTACCATTCTTCTTCCTTTATTTATTATATGGATTTATTAGGCTTTATATTTACTAGATAATTTATATATGTGGATTAGAATATTCCACGACACCTCCCCTCTTAAAACAGACATTATATGTCAGTCCTTTATTCTATATACACATAGAGAAATTTATTATTATTTCTGGGGTTTACGGTGATTCTCATCACACGGATGGCGGCTTAAAAAATCCGCTCCCAAATTGGTTTTTCCAGATATATACTCAATGCTAAAATTATATGGAGCCAAAAGTAAAGACCATCGGAGTAACCTGGAGTTCTCATGCCTAGCCTGTGCTAGAAACGATAAAGGTTTGTGGTCTGTTTGCAACTTAAATGCCTTCCCATATAGATAAATATTGAATTTCTTTATCGCCCATATTACTGCAAGACATTCTTTTTCGCTAGTTGAGTAGTTGATTTCAGCTTTATTCAACTTTCTGCTAGCATATGCCACTGGGCTTAATTCCCCATCCAATGCATCAGATCTCTGTAGTAGAGTTGCACCTAACCCAATATTACTTGCATCCGTCCTTACAATGAATTCTTGACTTAAGTCAGGTAATTTCAAAATGGGTTTACTTGTGAGCTTTTCCTTCAATTCTTGGTAAGTCATTTCACATTGTGGTGTCCATGTAATGCGATCTGGATGTCCTTTACGTGTCAAATTCAGTTAACGGTGCACATATGGAATTAAAGTTTTTGATATACTTCTGGTAGAAACCACATAATGAGACAAAGGATCTCACGTCCTTCTTGGTTTGTGGTCTCGGGGCTTTCTGTAGTTTCTCTAAATTCTTTGGGTCAGGGGTCATGTTTCCCTGATAAACTGTGTGTCCCAAAAATTCCAATTCTTTACATCCAACGCAACATTTGGTAGGTCGGGCTGTTAAATTTGCCTCCCTAAGTCGATTAAACAGCATGTTCAGAGAGTCAATGTGTTCCTCAAATGTTTCTGTTGCTATAAGGATATCATCCATAAAATTTGTTATACAGGGATTATTCAGAGGATCCAATAATTTTCTCATCATTCTAGAGAAGACACTAGGCGCATTCTTCAATCCAAATGGCAATCTATTAAACTCATAGTGTCCTTCTGAGGTACTAAAAGCTAGGTATGGTCTAACCTCAGGCTTCACTGGAATCTGATAGTATCCTTTACTCAGATCCACTTTTGAGAAATATTTAGCTTTATTTAGTCTGGCAAACAGCTGATTTGTATCCGGCAATGGATCCACCTGTCCTTCTGTAATAGCATTCAGTCTCCTGTAATCTATACAGAGTCTATGTTCTCCAGAGGGCTTCCTTAAGAGTACAACACCGGAACTATACGAAGACTCACTGTGCGAAATAATTCCTTCCTTCAACAGATAGTCTATCTCTTCCTTCAAAGCTTTCTCCTTAGCAAACGGAATCGAATATGGTTTCATACAGACAGGTGTGGAGTCTATTAGTTTCATATCATATTCCAATAGGTTTGTATGCCCTGGTCGGTCTGTTAACACCTCTGCATGATTATTTAGAACCTGTTGCACTCTCTCTTTCTGAGTTTTCGTTAAATGTGTACTGATTTTCACCTGTGCTGCTGTCTCACAGGGGTGTAATGGATATTCAAATGAGGAAAGTGGTTCCTTTTTCATCTCCATGGCGATGGACAAGGTCAACAAGTGTGTCTCTTCCTGATGTTCTCTTTCCAAATATTTCTTCAGGAGATTCACATGATAGATTTTTTCTTTCCCCTTCTTATCTATCTTATAATTTGTTCTAGATACCTTCTCTAAAACTGTATATGGACCCTGCCATCCAATTTGTAACTTATTCTGACTCCCGGGCAAAAGAAGCAGTACTTTCTCTCCCACAGCCAAATTTCTGTCTTTCGCCTTCCTGTTATAATAGGCAGCATGTTTCTTCCTGGCTTGTTTCAAATTTTCATTGGCAAGTTTCCAGCCAGTTTTCAACCGAGTGGTCAGCTCATTCACATATTGGTATGAAGATGTAATGTTTTCCTCTGCCTTTTCATCAGTCCACGTTCTTAACAAAGCTTCAAGTGGACCTTTTATTGGCCTTCCAAACAATAATGTTGCCGGGGCCATACCGGTTGAACTATGGGGTACCTCCCGATAAGCAAAGAGGGCGGCGTGCAGGTACTGGTCCCATGTATCTGGTTTTTCGTGTGCCAACTTTCTCAGGATCGACATCAATGTGCCGTTAAATCTTTCCACTTGGCCGTTCCCTTGGGGATGATACACACTACAATGGAAGTGTTTGGCCTGGAAGATCCTGAAAACTTCTTCAGTTAGTTTCCCCTTGAACTGAGAGCCATTATCAGTCAAGATTTGATTGGGAAAGCCTAACCTTGTGAAAATTGTGAGCAATGCCTCTGCCACATGTTTGGAATCAATCGATGACAGGGCTACTGCCTCTCCCCACATAGAACAAGTGTCCACCAGAGTCAGAATGTAGCTGTTCCTTCTCTTGGTTCGGGTGAGAGGTCCCACAAGATCCACGGCAACTCTCTCAAAGGGTGTTCCCACTATGGGCATTTCCCCCAAAGTTGCTGGTGCAGTCCAATGTTTAGGTGCTACTCGTTGGCACTCTGGACAGGATTTTACATATCGTTTGATATCTTCAGTTATTCCTGGCCAGAAATAGTGACAAGCTATTCGCTGTCCTGTTGCGCTGATTCCCATATGACCACTGAAGGGAATCGCATGCCCTAGTTCCAACACTTTAGTCCTATATGAAGTGGGAAGGACCAGCTGTCCGTGACCATTGGATTCAGATCCAGCCTTCCTATATATCAGTTTGTTTTTCATATAAAACTCTCCCTTGCCTGGAGGTGTATGAGATTTGGGCAACTTCTTGAAACATGGCTTGAGTGTTTTGTCCTCAGCCTGTGCCTTCCTCATCTCATCTGGGTGAGTATTTATGGGGTTATCCTCCTCCTTCTTTGACTGTGATCTGGTCTGCACTGTTGCCAATATCACAGGTCTCTTGGGATTCCCCAAGAAGACATATCTACACCCCAATATTAGAGGGTAGATTGGCTCATTTATCACTGCTGCTTTTATGATTCCTTCCACATATCGCGTTTTCACTTTTATTCGGGCGACGGGAAGTGTCATGGTAGCTACATCCTTGGTTGCAGTTTGAATCTCCACTGTTTCTGTGGTGTATTGATCGGCCTGCACCAGGTGAGAACTCACAACGGAATCGTAATCTAAACCGGTATCATATAAACATCTTATAGTGACACCATTACAGATGACATCTTCACACACTGGGGGGTGGTATGGTTCCTGTAATTCTTCAGGTTTGCCCTTCTTTTCCTTTTTCCCCGATGTCATAGCAGCAAAATGAGGAGGTTTCCTTCTACAATGGTCAGTGTCATGATTGTTCATCTTACAATTTTTACACCACCTTTTTCCTTGGTTGAAAGATTTTCTTTCATCATATTTCCTTTCATCGAATTGTGGGAATTTATTTTTATTTTCATACCGTGGCCTATCAAATTGGTGCTTACCTTTATTTTGATCCTTAGGATCAAATTTATTAAAGTTCTGTGGTGCCCTAAAGTTATCCACTTGTTTCTTTTTATTACCTGTTACCTCTGCTTGAGCTGCTTGATACCTTTCAGCAACATTTAGCAACTCATCCAGCCTCTCTGCACCTTGTTCCATGAGAAACTTTCTCAGGTCTGGAGCCATGGACTCTCTTAGTTGCTCTATAAGGACCATTTCCTTAAGATCTTGGGTTTTCCCCAGAGAAGTCCATTTCTCCAAGTATGTCTCTATTCGTGCAGAGAACTGGTGATAGGTTTCACCTGACAGTAGTTTAGCATTCCTAAATTTTTTCCTATAAAATTCTGCATTCTTTTCATACCTTAACAAAAGAGCCTGCTTTAGCATGTCATAATTTTCCTGATCACCTCTGCTCATTTTTGCAAAAACTTCATAAGCTGCCCCACGAAGTCCCTGAGATAACTTTAAGCTCCACCTTTCTCTCTCTAACCCATACGTGGTAGCTAATAGTTCATATCTATTTATATAGCTCTCAATATCATCGTCTTTCTCAACAAAATGATCTAAATGAAAATTCATAGCTGAGGTTGAGGCTCCTTGGCTAGCAGTGGCATCAGAGGCAAAGGGACTGGCACCATTTTCAGGAGCATGGCCTTGAAACTCAAATTCCCTGAGTCGTAACTCATGTTCCCTTTGTAATCTTTTATCTTCTGCTTCCCTTTCTGCAGCTAATTTCTTGTCTTCCCTTTCTGCAGCTAATTTCTTCTCTTCCCTTTCTGCAGCCAATCTTTTGTCTTCTCTTTCTGCCTCCAATTTCTTAGCCTCAGCCTCAATCTGCAACCTCTTAGTCTCAGCCTCAGCCTCAAATTGCAACCTCTTAGTCTCAGCCTCAGCTTGCAACCTCTTAGTCTCAGCCTCTAACTTTCTTTCGGCCTCTTTTTCTAATCTTCTTTCTTCGCGTTCAATAAATTTGTCACATTCCGTTGTGACATAGGCAACCATAACTTGCCCATCTAATCCTAACTCTTTTGCAGTCTGAACAGCAGCAGATCGAAACTTGGCCAGGTCCGCCATTGTCTATCAGGTAAATTTCTACAATGTCTAACCAACAATTCAAATTCTAAATATATATAATGGACAACACAGGCACCGTGAGCTCAACCTTATTTAATTCCACCCAAGGATACCTTTTAATTCTTATATTCCCTGAAGTGAATTACCCCCAATATTTTTAATAGGGAAAGATTCAAAATCCCAAGAGCGAGACCCCAATATATGTGGTGAAGTGGGATGTTATAAATATTTATAGGGGACTTAGTGTACTGACTGAGATCAGCTGTGAAGGTATCTATATCTATTAAGAGTAGTGTATTATAGATAACCTTACTTGCTACCACATATCTATATATCTCAGTCAGAATTATTCTGCAATAGTGTGATGACTACGTTATGTGTCTAGGGTATGTGTAGGATGAAGTGTAAGTCAAAACAACAACAGACAGATAAACAATTTAATTTATTCCACTATACTTGACAACACTGGGACACTCACATACATATAACACTCTAAAGGATATCTTAAGGAGTCACTGATAACTTTTCAAATAACAATATGTATTCATTGCTGATATGAATGAATATGTGTCCTGATTCAATTACAAAGGAACCAGGAATCACAATCAATTTTAATTACAAGTATATGTACAGAATTTATCAATATGAATATTGTAGTGACATATATTTTAAAAAATATCCTATGTGTGTCAGTTGTGTAGTAGTAAAATGAGGTAATACTGGTTTTGTTTTGTTCAAGCTCTGTTGGTATTTGTCATCATGACTTCAATAGTTTGTCTTAAGGAAACTAGTATTGGAGATGTTCTCAGTTCCTGATATTAAGACAATTAAATCCCCCTCTGAATGTTATTTTTATAAAGTCATTTCAAGATGAGGGGACATAATGTTGAGCTCAGCTGGCCAAATCAGCTTATCTTGAGTGATGGCGGCAGGAAAGGACTCCTCTGCTCGAATTCTCCTCTGGGCTATGGAGACACCTCACTGATAGCTAAATGGACCAAGGAGTATGCTGTCCGACTCTGGATTCAGCAAAGCTCTGACCAGGTGCAGCTCAATACCATCAAGACCACGGTCCCTGAAAACAAGAAGGATATACCTTCTACTTCATAACTAATTGATACTCTAGTTCTACACTGAACACAATACAACACAAACATTGAGTTCAGAGCGTTAGGCCAACTGTCAGCTTCATCTGAAATACTTTATACCAGTATTTACCTCCTTAATGGTTACCACGCCTCTGCACTTCCAGCATTATTTCTGTCTAATCAATCATCCAGGTGTCAGTGTACTATTTGGCCATTCCATGCCGTTTTACTTCCCTCCGACACCCTCTGTTCAGGCTGGAGCATTATAGGCTTTATCTCCTGTTTGCCACTGAACTACACATATATATACAGGCATAAATTAACAATTTACATTCAATTTTCATTAAAAGATACTGAATGGTTCAAGCTTACCACAATTTCATGGAAATAAACACAGATACGTTGATTAGCAATGAATTCTGGCACAATTACTGGCACAAATTCCCATCTGCTTATGTTCCAGGCTTTTATTTTAGCAAAAATGTGAGCTGGCTTCAACGCACTGTCGCTTTATCAAGATTATTTGCACTAGTGGTCTCGAACTAACGCTCCTAAGTGAGTATATCAGCAAGTCTAGCCAATGAGGCCACGTTTCGACAAGTGTTTGAAAAAATGTTACCTTTCTACGTCTCCCTAACAACCAAGATAGTATTTATAGTCCGACCAATCGTGGTTCGTCTTTCATTTGTTGCGCTCCAATCAATTTGGAGTTTACATGGTAGGCTATTTCTGTAACGCAAGGTTTTTTCAAACATGTTATAAAAAAATTTTATGAGCAGAAATGATTTCATGCTGTCAGGCATCCCCAATATTTTATTTTGGTTATAACTTGTTAATTCCTAGACTATTTGCGTAACGTTTTACATATTCTTTGTCAGCAAACCCTAAGGAACCCAAATATCCAAATTTAAAAGAGCTACGTGGCTGCGTTCAAAATATGCAATTTCTACCTCCTGTTTCGAAGATGTGCTGTCTGGGAAGGGTAGTGTATTTTATCACTGTCCGTCTGAAAAAAAATTTAGTGCATGTAGTCTTACACGCGTGATGGTAGCATTTGTGTATCGCGCGACGCGTGTTGCATGCGTTCCTGATTTTCAGCCCTCCCTCTCTCTTTATCCTTTTGTCCATCTGTTCGTTCGTTTTGGTAACGCAGTGTAGAAAAAGACATGAATGGAATTTAAAATTTAGGTCAACTTGCATATTTCAAGGTTTTTCTTAGAAAGGCAGCACATTTTATTGTGTGTTTGGGAAACGCGTGTATGTTGCAGAAGGCCTATATTTAACGTGGAAACGTTACAATTTGCAGACGAAGCATAAAACAAAGGGGATTTCGAGTACTGTCATTGTGACAGCACTGTTCTTTACCATTCTTCTTCCTTTATTTATTATATGGATTTATTAGGCTTTATATTTACTAGATAATTTATATATGTGGATTAGAATATTCCACGACAATCCTTTTTAAAAATCGGTGGTTATTATGGCAATCTCCCAATCCTTTGGTATGGTCTTGTTGCACTAAGCTGCCTGTAGGACCCTTAGGATTAATAGATCGTCTGCTGCTCCCATGTACTAAACCATGTCTGGTGTTATGCCATCATGTTCTGCTGCTTTGCCCATTTTGATTTTCTCCAGTGCTGCCTTCAGTTCTTACATCTTTATCCCATCTTCATCACCATTGGTTACCTCTTTTGTGTCAGTGTATGTCACTTACCATGTGGGTAGGGGTGTTTAATTTAAAATATTACCTTCGTGTTTTAAAATATTACATTTAATATTCCACGCGTGACCTCTGTCTAATAAGTCGTAATAATTCCGATTACTCACAAACAAATCTGTGCACTAATTTCCTGCCCAGGTGCTTTCCTATCAATATTGACTCGCCAGACAGATTATCTGCAATAATCACACACAGGGATTGTCTAAGTGGAAACTATTATCTCATATCACCTGTGTTTTCGTGGCTTCTCCAGACAGTCAAACAGAAGGATCGCCGGCAGTTCAGACAACCAATATGGTCTTCTCAGACAGACAGACCGTAACCCAGGTGTTAATTGCCTGATTGTCGCTGGCCCCGGAAATGAATTACGTCGAGGTCGCTATCCCTCTTTACGTTTGCCGTCTGTATCAAAAGGTGGCGAGCCGGCTTTTCATGATAAGACTAACACCTGCTGACCGGTTCAATAAACGTGGTATTGTCACGAGTCACCTGTCGTAACGTAAATAGTCTGGGAGTGGTCACATAAAGAATGTAGGGCGTAAAATATGCCAAATAATAGGATGATGAATGAGAGAAATAAAGACACGAAGAGATACTGCCGGAGTGAATGAGAGTTATAAAATTGCACGACTGATTTCGTCATAGTGATGCTGGTTCTGCAGTGACTTCTTAACTGTTCATTTTCTCTTCATGAGTCGAGTGGCATTGTAGCAGCACGTTCTTTGCGTTGCCGGAGTAACTTCTTCAACTTTAGCCTCTTCAAGCTCCTTTAGACCCGTCTGTTATAGATGATATCCAACGTTGAATTCCGGTGACCAATATTAGAACTGACTGATAGAAAAACACTACCTCTCTTAAGTATCATTTCGCCTGATGTAAGCATCAGGTGACTCCTCTTTCTCCCACCATTTCATCTCTCTCTAAATGTTTCTGAGGTACCTGAGAATGCATTTTCAGGCAATCGAGACAGCAGGTGAAAGAGCGTCTGGAGAGCGGAAGAAGACCAATGCATCCTATATATCTTGCACTGTACTATATATATATAGTACAGTGCAAGATGTTCCAGTGAAATATGTTCCTGTATGAGGCCATACAATTCATTGCTAGTTGTAAAAATAATTTTTTCTAAAATGTCTCTAAATCCTTGGTTATCGTTGAATCTTCCCGCCACACCTGTCATCTTAAATTTTAGTTTGAGTTTTCCACTGCTCTGTCGATTAAATTCTGGGAAGTAGATAGTCCGGCAGATACAATAGTTATCGGCTACACGTACTTCAAACTCGAACTAATCTTACAGCCGAAAACAGACATATTTTTTTTCAAGGCAGATCTTTAGAGAGCTCAGTCTTTCTAAAGTAGATCCTGACATTTTATGGGTTACCTACCGCTGCATTAAACCAACTGACTCAGGTCATATTAAATCATTGAGGCACGCTGCCAGCTGACTGAAATAGAGCCTGTTATTAAGTTAACTTTTTACGCTGTCAGCTGACTGAAATAGAGCCTGTTATTAAGTTAACTTTTTTCTCTCCATAATCTCTTATCTTATTTCAGTGACTTATCTTTTTCGACCTCTCGAATCATTGACCTAGCTTCCTCAGTGTCTTAAATCACTGACTTGTTTCACAGAACGGTCTCATATTTCACTTACATAACTGCTTTCTGTTCTCGTCTAGTAATCTGTGCAGGCTGTTCATTATTCTACAGTCTGAACACACCCGAGAAACTCTTTTTTCGTGTCTTTTGTTGTTGTTGTTTTTTAATGTGCTGTGTTTTAACACTGTTTCTAAATGCTGAACGGAAGTAAAGTGTGTTGTGTGTTAATCTGTTCGTGTATTGATCCCGAGTACAATGAATAGTTGCTTTGTTGTCTTGTTCTGTTGGGAAACTGTATGCTGTCTTTTTGTCTGCTAGCCTGACTACCTGTTTACCTGCCTGCCTACTTAGCTATTTACCAGCATGCCTGCGTACCTATTTACCTGCCTGCCTACCTACCTATTTAATTTCTACCTATATATCCAACCACCCACCTAACCTGAGCACCATGTACCCGCCAACCTACCAACATGCCTGTCTACTCGCCTGCCTTCCTACCTACATATCTAATCGTCTACCTGTGTATCCACTTACCTTCCGACTTACCTATCTAATACTTTATTATCTACCTACATAAGTGCTTATCTATCTATCTATCTATCTATCTATCTATCTATCTATCTATCTATCTATCTATCTATCTATCTATCTATCTATCTATCTATCTATCTATCTATCTATCTATCTATCTATCTATCTATCTATCTATCTATCTATCTATCTATCTATCTATCTATCTACCTACCTAACTACTTACTTACATATCTACCAACTTACCGACCTACCCACATAACTGCCTGCCTACTTGCCTGCCTACCAACCAACCTATCTATCTATCTATCTATCTATCTATCTATCTATCTATCTATCTATCTATCTATCTATCTATCTATCTATCTATCTATCTATCTATCTATCTATCTATCTATCTATCTATCCTTCCATCCATCCATCCATCCATCCATCCATCCATCCATCCATCCATCCATCCATCCATCCATCCATCCATCCATCCATCCATCCATCCATCCATCTATCTATCTATCTATCTATCTATCTATCTATCTATCTATCTATCTATCTATCTATCTATCTATCTATCTATCTATCTACCTACCTACCTACCTACCTACCTACCTACCTACCTACCTACCTACCTACCTACCTACCTATCTATCTATCTATCTATCTATCTATCTATCTATCTATCTATCTATCTATCTATCTATCTATCTATCTATCTATCTATCTATCTATCTATCTATCTATCTATCTTACTGTTTTCTGTTTGTCTGTCTATCTTTCTATCGTTCTGTCTATCAATATGTCTGTCTCTGACTTTCCACCTACCAACCTAACTATATACATACGTACCTACAATCTACTTATATCTGTCTATCTATGTCACTACCTAACTATCTACCTATATATCTGCCTACTTATTGACCTACATATACAACTTTTTCTCTACCTAGCTACACACTAAGCTAACAATCCACCACTACCTTCCTACCTATTTACCTACCTAATTAGCTACCTACTGTCCTTACTCGCCTTCCAGGTAATTATCAAAGCCACTCGACATGGCACATGATAATTTATAAATGTCTAATTCATTCTGAGACCGCCCCCCCCCCCCCCCAACTCTTTTTTTAACATGACTATTGATACCCTCCTTCACTCCTCCACTATCCACCCTTACTGGTTAAATTCTCCCCCCGCCCCTCCCCCTCTTCCCCCCCCCCCCTTTTTTTTTCTCCAAATCTTGTACTTTATTACCTAAGCCTTCTTACCTGTACATCTGTGTGAAGATATATTTTGTCACAAAACTTTTTTAGGGCGCCGGAAAGGTCAACCAAAGGCAAACGTGTGTTAGCTACTTGAGAATCTACCAACTAAACTTAGGGTACTGAACTCAAGCTACAGACTGCACCGTGACCACCACCCCTACCTCCAGAAGTCGTTTTCTTGACTGCACGGATGATAAAACAGCGCATAATCTCAACTTATGCTTTCTTTAACCTGAGCCTTAAGGGTCGACATTCAATGCCAGGGTTGACATTACGGCACAAGGAATTCAACGTATTCTTATTTCACCAGTATCAGAGCTCACACGTGCCCTTGGATCCACTTTAGCTTTGAATAACATCCCTTAGTAACATCTATTAAACCAGACTTGCCTAGTAGAATCAAGTATTTGTATTCATTAGTAACCAGGGTTTTAAATCGAGTCTTTCTGCTTGATTTAATACTTGCATATGGCCCGTATAATGTGTCCTTTATTTTCTTGAAATTTTGTTGAAGCGTTCTTACATTGAATAGATGAACACGTCTTGATAGGGAGAATGTGCCAGCTGTAATGTTGTTGTTGAATTTGTGTATTAAATTTTTATTTTTGTGTTTATCCATTCAGAATTAAGAGAATATCTCGGATGTCTTGTGTTGTTTCTAACAGCCTGGTAGCTAAACACTTTCGGCGTATGCTTTTTTCGGTACTATTCGACAAAGAAGATTTTTAAAAAAGGTTTGTGTAGGTTTTTATAAGATGAATTTAAATGATTTGTTTTTTACCTGCTAGTTAGACATGCCACGCGTTGGTGGCGTCACAACTTCGAAGATCCTTGAATGAATAATTGCGATAGGTACAAAGTTCACTTTTGCAGAAGTCAAATTTTTTGTTCAAGTCATGTGTTTTGCTACAGTCAGATATTTTGTTAAAGTAAGATAATTTGTTAAAGCCAGACGTTTGTTAAAGTCAGATGTTTGTTAAAGTCACATGTTAGCTAAAGTAACATGTTTTGTCAAAGCCAGATGTTTTACTAAAGTCACATGTTTTCTTAAAATGAGATGTTTTGTTAAAGTCACTTGACTTGTTAAAGTCACATGCTTTACTAAAGTCAGATGTTTGGTTAAAGTCACATGTATTACTAAAGTCAGATGTTCACTAAAGTCACATGTTTTACTAAAGTCAAATGTACACTAAAGTCACATGTTTTACTAAAGTCAGATGTACACGAAAGTCAGATGTACACTAAAGTCAAATGTTTTACTAAAGTCAGATGTACACTAAAGTCACATGTTTTACTAAAGTCAGATGTGCACTAAAGTCAGATGTACACTAAAGTCAGATGTACACTAAAGTCCCATGTTTTACCAAAGTCACATGTACACTAAAGTCACATGTTTTATCAAAGTCACATGTACACTAAAGTCAGATGTTTTACTAAAGTCAGATGGACACTAAAGTCAGATGTACACTAAAGACACATGTTTTCCTAAAGTCAGATGTACACTAAAGTCAGATATTTTACTAAAGTCACATGTTTTACTAAAGTCAGATGTACACTAAAGTCAGATATGTTACTGAAGTCACAACGTTTTTGTTAAAGTCAGATCTTTAATAATCATAATATCAAGAGTCCTGCCTTGTTTTTGCTAGGGATAAAACGCAGAAGGAGAATTAAGAACAAATGCAAAATAGATTTGAACCAATGGCACAGGACCTGAAGGTATGCTGTGGATTTGTTGACGCCTATTCTCCGCGGGCAGCGGAAGGATAATTATGTATACTTGTCGTGTCAAGTATACTGTTATTTAAATTTTAACTCATGTGATTCTGACTTGTGCGAACCATCCCAGCGTCTTTCAGGTATTTCTTGTCTCTGTTTGTCCTCAGTTTATGATCCTTCTTATTTCACTGACCTTTGTTTTTGTCTGTTGAGGTCAGTATCACATGTAACATGTAGTCCTATAGCACATACTGCCGTAGGCAAGTGACGTGTTAGAGACTTCGCTATACTTGGGTCAGCTTCCAGAGGTGGCGGGTGACTAGGTCACTTCCTTGCTGCCTTTGATTGTACAACTCAAGAACAGAGTCAGGTACCCATTTACAGTTGGGTAGACCTATGCGTGACGACACAGTATTTTGATCCCCGGTCCCTTTGCCGCGAGAAGGCCAGCGGTCTGTCCACTCTGCCAATCGGATGTTAAGATATAACTTTATCTATGTATGAGCTTTAGCCTTATCCATCTCTCTCTCTCTCTCTCTCTCTCTCTCTCTCTCTCTCTCTCACTCTTATGTCTCTTACTTATGTCGTCTGTTATATTTATAGTGCCCCCACACCTTTGTTGCGATAGGCCAGCGCTCTAACTACTCTACCAATCGGACGTAAACATATCACTTTTTACATGTATGAACTTTAACCAATCCATCTTCTCTTTATCTTTATCTCCCTCACACACACACACTCACTCTATATATATTTTACTTATATTCGTCTGTTATGTCTATTAAACCCCGCATTTGCCTACGTTTTCCTAAAGTTAGTTGCTTATCCTTTACAGGACGTGGCAATCAACCCCAGCTTTTATTGGCTGTTTGTGATTTTTCTAGGCAATTTTTACGTTCAGTAGTTTGCCATTGCTTTCTGAACGGTACGGCGCTTATACCAATGTTAAAAATCCACACAAAGCGATCTGCTACCAAACCGCCTGCAGCAGGTTTCGAACCTGGTATATATGGATTATGAAACTGCGTTCATATCCATTAGGCCACAGACGCCATTTTCCTACATTAGATAAATGTACTACTAACGAATTGAGAGGACTCGCTATCAGCAACTTCCCTCAAATACTCTTGGCTTGCTTGATAGGACATTCAATTATTCCTGACATCAAGGAGCATAATATTTCAACCAATTAACGCCGTCTTTGTGTTCTGTGCCATCCGTGCACAGATTGTCCATATATTCCATTCTTCCCTTTTAATTATGTCTCAAGTTTTCTTCTCCTTGTGTTTTTTAAAATCTATCTCTATCTCTCATTCCCTGGGGATTCCATTACAAGATCTGCCTTGTGATGTTGTCAACAAGTTTCATCAGTGTGTGTCTTATTCATCGCCAGCGTCTTCTTCTCATCTCTTGGACCACTGAAATTTGTCTAGTTCTATTAACATGATGTAATAGGTGGAAAATCTTTGACATTCTCAACAAATGGTATTTACTGTTGACACAATTGTCGTAATACCTGATTTATTGTTTGCATTTTTCATACGTTCTATTAGAATGTCTTCAGTCCAGTCAAAAGTGTCCTGCAATTGTACGTCTAATAATTAATTGAATGAAATCGAAGCCGCGGTATATAAAATACCTGCGTCACCACAACAGCACGCTTCTCTATAGCAGTGAGACATGGACAACCGATGCTAAGCAAGAAAGAAGGCTCATTACCTATCGTATACGCTGTCTACGATACATCGTCGGCATTTCGTGGAAGGACGATGTGACAAATGTCGAGCTACTGCCACGTGCTGGCCTTCAGGGAATGTATATATTGCTTAGACAGCGCAGACTACGCTGGTTTGGCCATGTCCGCCGCATGGAAAATGGTCACATCTCCAAAGATATTTTATACGGATAACTGGCCAATGGCTAAAGAGCAGTCGGACAACCCCAGCTGAAGTTTAAAGATGTGTGCAAGAGAGACATGAAGGCTCTGAACACAAATCAAACAACCTTGAAGGATGAAGCTGAAGATCGCACCAAAAGGCGATGTCCCCTGCAGACCTGCAGAATGGGAGAAGATCGGCTACCACGACAAGCATGGGAAACAAAGAGCCAGGGATCCAGACCTCCAGGACGACTCAGAGTCCGCTGGGAGGACAACATTAGACAGTCTTTGAAGGACCGAGGACTAGAATGGAACCAGGCCAGGAAGAAGACAGCCGATAGGATAGTCTGGCGCTCTCTCTTCCAAACCTCTACACCTCACTGTAGAAGAGGAACGACTAAGTAAAGTAATTAAGCAGGAGAGACACGAAGGCTCTGAACACAAATCCAGCAACCTGGGAGGATGAGGCTGCCTATCGCACCAAGTGGCGATGCTCGCTACGGTGTCACCTCAGATTGGGCAAAAAGAAGCTCTCACAACAAGCAGAAGAGAAAAACATACGCCAAAAGGAACATCAGACAAAAAAACAGCTGAGGGTTATGACTTCAGGAGCATATTCGTATAGTGAGTTATGACTGAAGGGGCAACTTAATACTTACATACTTAATTAACTGAATCCCATAGTTACTTCAGTTCTAATGTTTAATAGAATCCAGTAGTTACATGGTTACCTGACAATATCTATTTAACGGGATCCCCTAGTTATGGTTCATAGTAAATTTAAAATAATCCCATAGTTATGATTCATATTATGTTTTAATAATGCCATAGTTACTCATCTTATATTTTACGGAATCTCTTGGTTACTCGACTATTTATGTTTGATTAGTATGCACAAGATATTCAGAAAAGCGAGAACAATGCTGCATGCGGCTGGACAAATGTTAACTCTAGTATCTACCGTCACCTTTTGTGAAGGATAGGGTTTACATATAATTCGTTAGCTCTTTCAAGCCCCCAGCTGAGTTAATTCAGCGAATTTTCTCTTATTATTATTGTATAGCTCTGTTTTAGTGTATTTAAAAAATGGTCTGAGACATACGGTTGTAGTATATTCAAAATGATTAAATCAACTTTAGATTTGTCTTTATACAAGTTGCAAATTTAATAATCAATTATGTTTTAACAGTTATAAAAATGAATAATTCCTTATAGAAAAGTTATCATCATCGAGTGATGTTATGGCGGTAAAAATAGGATAGTTCACTTGGCAGCTTTTATGTTTCTACTTAGCTGCCAATGAGTTTCTGTTCTGCTCCAGCTGATGTCTGGTTCTTTGTAGATGGACGACTGGATCACACTCGTCAGTGGTCAAGTTTGAAAGTTGTAGCATGTTCCAAGAAGTGTCAGGGAGTAACTACCAAGATGGTCCCGCGTCTCTACAACAGTAGAAAGGTATAGACAACAGTATAATGTGGGATATCTAAGAAATCAGTAAATAAGAGAAAATTTTCAATCCCAGTATCCAACAAATAACAAGTACTCCAACAGCTGGAAGATGAAGCAGATACGGAAGACCACTGGCAACAAGTAAAAAATATATGGAACGAGACATGTGAAGAAATACTGAGAAAAAGAGAACATCAGCACAAAGCATGGATAACAACAGAAAACATTAGTAAGATAGAAGACAGGAAAAACAAGAAAGCAGATTTAAACAGAAGCAAAACCAGAAGCTCCAAAGCCAAGGCTCATGAAGTGTATATAGAAGCAAACAAAGAAGTAAGAAGAAACATCAAAATAGGCAAGATGAAGTATATTGAAGTTGGCAAGGGAAGCAGAGGAAGCTGCAGCCAAATAAAATATGAGGGACCTGTACAACAACACAAAGAAGCTAACAGGGAAATATAAGCAAGCATATGACCTCATAAAAGATAAGAATGGAAAATTGCTTAGTAATAACCAGAACAAATGAAGAGATGGACAGAACATTTTTAAGGAACTTCTCAATAGACCAGCTCCAACTAATCCCCCAGACATCCAGCCAGCAGAAGAGGAGCTACAAATCAATTGTGAACGACCAAGTAAAGAAGAAATAAAGAAAGCCATAAAGCTTCTGAAATATGGAAAAGCAACTGGTCCAGATGGCATTCCAGCAGAGGCCTTAAAAACATATATTGATACCTCAACAGAGAAATTATACAAACTACTTGGCAAAGTTTGGGAGAGAGAGGAAATACCAGCAGAATGGAAGGAAGGTTATCTGGTCAAGTTGCCTAAGAATTGAAATTTACAAGAGTGCACACATTATAGAGGAATAATGTTACTATCAGTGCCAGGAAAAGTATTAAACAGAATCATCCATGAGAGATTAAAAGAGTCCATAGCACAAGCAACTGAGAGATGAACAAGCAGGTTTTCGACAAAACAGATCCTGTACAGATCAGATAGCCCACATTGAGAATAATAGTTGAACAAACTCTGGAATGGAATTCATCACTATACATCGGACTCGTGGACTATGAAAAAGCATTTGACAGTGTAGACAGAGAATCCCATGAAGATCATTAAATTAATAAGGAAGACCTATGAAGATATGACATGCAGAGTTCTTCATGAAGGACAACGAACAGAACCGTTTAGGATTAGAACGGGAGTGAGACAGGGATGCCTCTTGTCTCCATTTATTCTAAATAGCTTGATGATCTGGATTTTGCAGACGACTTGGCTCTTCTGTTCCATAACCATAATCAGGTGCAAGATAAAACGAAAATTCTCGATGAGAGGTCACAACAAGTGGGCCTGAAAATACACAGAAACACCACTGAAGAAACACCACTAAAGAATGTAGAATTGTATACATATCTTGGCAGTAATATAAACAAAGTTGGAGGGACAGACAGTGATATCAAAATAAGAATACAAAAAGCAAGAGGAGCTGTCATTGCATTGGGAGACATATGGAGAACAAGAGAAATCAAGTCCAACACGAAAATAAGAATCTTCAACTCAAATGCCAAGTCAGTCCTATTGTATGGCTCCGAGACATGGAGAACAACAAAAACAACATGAAGGGAATGAAGTTGGCTTAGAAAGATCTTGAGATGACGGCTCTGTTCGCTGAGTATTTTCAGTTTGTCGAAGGTCGGCAACCTTAAATTGTCTCTGATGACGCTTTGACTTTGTGTGCGCAATTCTTTCGGTCCTCCAGCTGCTAGAAATATGTGACATTATACAGGGTGTACCTAAAGTTCTTGTGTTGTTTGAATCTTTAATAACTTTACTTTTATATAAGATATAAACAATCTTTAAAGTTAAAAAGAGAGAATTTATTTAAGATTTAGCATATTTAGTTGTGAGAATTCCAACTTTTAATGTGTTCGCCATTTCGGATACAAATCTGGACGCGATTTTAATGTTCTCCTAAAGTGAATGTCTGGTGTGATAACTCTGTATCCAATAAAATGGTGGGCATGTTGAAAGTTAACATTCATACAATTAAATATTGGGGGTCGGAGTGGCTAAAAGGTAAGTCGTCCGCCTCGAATTCTAGAGGTACCGGGTTCGATTCCCAGTTTAGGGAATATAATTTATGGAAATTTAGTTTTCAGAACCAGTGGTCCTAATGATGTCATACTCCCCCCTGGTCTCCTGGGTAGTGAGATCTCCTGGGTAGTGAGGTCTCCTGGGTAGTGAGGTCTCCTGGGTAGTGAGGTCTCCTGGGTAGTGAGATTTCCTGGGTAGTGAGGTCTCCTGGGTAGTGAGATCTCCTGGGTAGTGAGATCTCCTGGGTAGTGAGGTCTCCTGGGTAGTGAGATTTCCTGGGTAGTGAGGTCTCCTGGGTAGTGAGATCTCCTGGGTAGTGAGATCTCCTGGGTAGTGAGGTCTCCTGGGTAGTGAGATCTCCTGGGTAGTGAGATCTCCTGGGTAGTGAGATCTCCTGGGTAGTGAGGTCTCCTGGGTAGTGAGATTTCCTGGGTAGTGAGATCGGATGCCTAAAGGGCGAAAAAAATAGGAGGTCCCGTGTGCAAGCTGTGCACATTAAAAATCCCACGGCAGTTGGAAATCGTAAAGAGTAGGCTGTAAGGCCGCTGCCCTGGCAACATTTAAAAATTAGAAACCTACCCACCTCAAAAATATTTATAGAATGTGTGATTCCTATATACACACATTTAGATTCTCGCCGGTGTTACGGAGTTCGTGCACTGTGCTGAGATCCTCCTTGTGTGATCTAAGAGAGGAGATCGGAGCACTGATGGAGTTGTCCGTTTGCAATGAAGATAGTCCTAAAAAAGCA
Source organism: Oreohelix idahoensis (assembly GCA_024509875.1). Classification (NCBI taxonomy): domain Eukaryota; kingdom Metazoa; phylum Mollusca; class Gastropoda; order Stylommatophora; family Oreohelicidae; genus Oreohelix; species Oreohelix idahoensis. The sequence goes on along the minus strand of JAMPIV010022511.1, from coordinate 53,797 downwards.
AACCAATTAATTATGCTAAGTCTTGAATAAATTACAACCCTTTTTCGTTTTACAGATAATATAGAAGTGAAACTATTTCAGAAAGATTCAAACTACACAAGGACTTTTGGTACACCCTGTATAGACAAGAGATAAAGTGTTGTTGATCATTCATAGAAGATATAACATCGTGGCAGTATTAATGATGAGAAAATGTAACAAATTCTCAAGTAACTTCCGCCGACCTGACCTTGAAATGATCTTCCTGTGTTCTGTTCTATTAAGGCACGTAATCTGCGAACGAACTCCTGAAGCATCTATACCTGTTTGCTCGGCCTTTGATGACGAACTGTGAACGATTGTTTCATATTGGAAGTTAGTTATCACCGGAAGTGGGCTGATTCAATATTTTCGTCTCACCGGGTAGTTCTGGTTTTTTTTTTTTTTTGTACTTTGTGTAGAATGTGAAACGTCTGTTTAACCGTGAAAACCCATTTCCGGTTGTAATGTTTGAAGTAGCTTGCAGATGTGTGAGTGGTTGGAAATGTTTGTACCGCAATGGAGCATTTATGAAGGTTCATTTATTTAATGTACTTTTCAGTTTTACTTCATTAACAAAATTTACAGTTACCCAACAAGTACAGGTCCTTAACAAAAACACGTCAAGTTGTCATGTCATGTGCCATCTGTTCAAGATCTTTCAATGTTTCTTAATCCCTTTCATGTTTATGTCTAGTTCTCCCATCCATTTTTGTTTGGGTCTTCCTCTGTTTCTGTTACCCTGTGGATTCAAGAAAAGAGACTGCCTTGTAATGCCTTCAGCTGATTTTCTTAGTGTGCGTCCTCTCTAGCGCCATCATCTTCTCCTCGTCTCCTGTTCCACTTATGGGTTTGTCCGATTCTTTTCACCATTTCCACACGGGTAATCCTTTCCTGCCATTTAACCACAAAAAATAATAATAATAATAATAATAAAATGAACGTTTTGGCAAGGCGCGTCCTCTCCAATTACAAAGGGCCCGTCAATTATATTAAAACGCATGGCCAAATAAAACAAAAAAAACCTTGTTGTCTGGTTCATATATCTTGTCCTAGCACTTCGAACCTTATATTCTGCGCAAATACGTCCTTTATGAAAGTCTATATCTTTCTGGTAGTCACGTTTGTTGTTCCCCATGTTTCACAGCCGTACAATAAGACTGGCTAGACGTTTGAGTTGAAGATTACTTTGGGATTGATTATTTGAATGCAAAAAAAAAAACTCCTCTTGATTTAATTTATTTTGACATCATCAATTGTTCATAAAACGTTGTCTATTTTGTTGCCAATTTTTATGTACGATTCCACATCTTGTATCTTCCAATGCAATCTTCTTGTCATTTGTGTTCACAATTTGTCTGTTCTCTGTGTATCTGACGAATAACAAGGTTTTGGCCGCACATAAACGCTTACAAACGTGTTCAGGTTTCAGAAAGCATGATTAACGATCCAACAAATATTTAATATAAAATTATTATGACTAAAGCTAAACTATTTTGGTTATGTAAAACAACGTAACACCTTACTGAAGACCATAACAGAAGGCAGAGTTGAAGGCTAACGGGCTAGAGGAAGATATCACTATAAGTGGGAAGATAACATCAAGAGATGGACAGGAAAGTGTCTATCAGAGTGTACCATCAAGACAAGAGATGGACAGGAAAGTGTCTATCAGAGTGTACCATCAAGACAAGAGATGGACAAGAAAGAGTCTATCGGAGTGTACCATCAAGACAAGAGATGGACAGGAAAGTGTCTATCAGAGTGTACCATCAAGACAAGAGATGGACAGGAAAGGGTCTATCAGAGTGTACCATCAAGACAAGAGATGGACAAGAAAGAGTCTATCGGAGTGTACCATCAAGACAAGAGATGGACAGGAAAGAGTCTATCGGAGTGTACCATCAAGACAAGAGATGGACAGGAAAGAGTCTATCGGAGTGTACCATCAAGACAAGAGATGGACAGGAAAGAGTCTATCGGAGTGTACCATCAAGACAAGAGATGGACAGGAAAGAGTCTATCGGAGTGTACCATCAAGACAAGAGATGGACAGGAAAGAGTCTATCGGAGTGTACCATCAAGACAAGAGATGGACAGGAAAGAGTCTATCGGAGTGTACCATCAAGACAAGAGATGGACAGGAAAGAGTCTATCAGAGTGCACCATCAAGACAAGAGATGGACAGGAAAGTGTCTATCAGAGTGTACCATCAAGACAAGAGATGGACAGGAAAGAGTCTATCGGAGTGTACCATCAAGACAAGAGATGGACAGGAAAGAGTCTATCGGAGTGTACCATCAAGACAAGAGATGGACAGGAAAGAGTCTATCAGAGTGCACCATCAAGACAAGAGATGGACAGGAAAGTGTCTATCAGAGTGCACCATCAAGACAAGAGACAAGAAAGAGTCTATCAGAGTGGACCATCAAGACAAGAGACAGGAAAGAGTCTATCGGAGTGTACCATCAAGACAAGAGATGGACATGAAAGAGTCTATCAGAGTGCACCATCAAGACAAGAGATGGACAGGAAAGTGTCTATCAGAGTGCACCATCAAGACAAGAGATGGACAGGAAAGTGTCTATCAGAGTGCACCATCAAGACAAGAGATGGACAGGAAAGTGTCTATCAGAGTGCACCATCAAGACAAGAGATGGACAGGAAAGTGTCTATCAGAGTGCACCATCAAGACAAGAGATGGACAGGAAAGTGTCTATCAGAGTGCACCATCAAGACAAGAGATGGACAGGAAAGTGTCTATCAGAGTGCACCATCAAGACAAGAGACAAGAAAGAGTCTATCAGAGTGGACCATCAAGACAAGAGACAGGAAAGAGTCTATCAGAGTGTACCATCAAGACAAGAGATGGACAGGAAAGAGTCTGTCAGAGTGCACCATCAAGACAAGAGACAGGAAAGAGTCTATCAGAGTGCACCATCAAGACAAGAGACAGGAAAGAGTCTATCAGAGTGCACCATCAAGACAAGAGACAGAAGACGTTGGTGATCCATTGTAGCCGTCCTTCGATGTGAAGATAACCCCTGATGATGATGATTAGATATATTGATACCGGATATGCAACCCGTTTAGCACGTACGATTATGCCTCACCATTTTCCACATAAGTTATTAATTTTATTTTTATTTGGATTTGTTTCTTTCCGATGCTATGTGGACAGTTTACTGAGGTATCTTTTACATGTTCTTTGTAAATTTAAACGTATCCGTTGTTAAATATCTTGATATATCGTGTGATATATCATTTACCTGCGCAATAGTTCTTAGATAAGGTTTTGTGTGCACCACTCACAGCTCCATGTCACAACAGTTCTTAGATAAGGTTTTGTGTGCACCACTCACAGCTCCATGTCACAACAGTTCTTAGATAAGGTTTTGTGTGCACCACTCACAGCTCCATGTCACAACAGTTCTTGGATAATGTTTTGTGTGCACCACTCACAGTTCCATGTTACAACAGTTCTTAGATAAGGTTTTGTGTGCACCACTCACAGCTCCATGTCACAACAGTTCTTGGATAATGTTTTGTGTGCACCCCTCACAGCTCCATGTCACAACAGTTCTTAGATAAGGTTTTGTGTGCACCACTCACAGCTCCATGTCACAACAGTTCTTAGATAAGGTTTTGTGTGCCCCACTCACAGCTCAATGCCACAACAGTTCTTGGATAATGTTTTGTGTGCACCACTCACAGCTCCATGTCACAACAGTTCTTAGATAAGGTTTTATGTGCCCCACTCACAGCTCCATGTCACAACAGTTTTTGGATAATGTTTTGTGTGCACCACTCATAGCTCCATGTCACAACAGTTCTTGGATAATGTTTTGTGTGCCCCACTTATAAATCCATGTTGCAGCAGTTCTTTGATAATGTGATGTACGCCCCACTCATAGCTCCATGTCACAACAGTTCTTGGATAAGGTTTTGTGTGCCCCACTCATTGCTCCATGTCACAACAGTTCTTGGATAAGGTGTTGTGTGCCCCACTTATAAATCCATGTTGCAGCAGTTTTTTTTATAATGTGATGTACGCTCCACTCACAGCTCCATGTCACTAACAGTTCTTGGATAAGGTTTTGTGTGCCCCACTCATTGCTCCATGTCACAACAGTTCTTGGATAAGGTTTTGTGTGCCCACTTATAGATCCATGTCGCAACAGTTCTAGGATAAGGTTTTGTGTGCCCCACTTACAGCTCCATTCCGCAACAGTTCATGGATAAGGTTTTGTGTGCCCCACTTACAGCTCCATTCCGCAAAAGTTCTTGGATAAGCTTTTGTGTGCCCCACTTATAAATCCATGTTGCAGCAGTTCTTTTATAATGTGATGTACGCTCCACTCACAGCTCCATGTCACAACAGTTCTTGGATAAAGTTTTGTGTGCCCCACTCATAGATCCATGTCACAACAGTTCATGGATAAGGTATTGTGTGCCCCACTCACAGCTCCATGTCACAACAGTTCTTGGATAAGGTTTTGTATGCCCCACTTATAAATCCATGTTGCAGCAGTTCTTGGATAAGGTTTTGTGTGCCCCACTTACAGCTCAATGTCGCAACAGTTCTTGGATAAGGTTTTGTGTGCCCCTCACAGCTCCATGTCACAACAGTTCTTGGATAAGGTTTTAAGTGCCCCACTTACAGCTCCATGTCACAACAGTTCTCAGATAAGGTTGTGTGTGCCCCACTCATTGCTCCATGTCACAACAGTTCTTGGATAAAGTCTTGTACGCCTCTTTCATAGATCCATGTCACAACAGTTCGCGGATAAGGTTTTGTACGCGCCACTTATATATCCATGTCAAAACAGTTCTTAAATAAGGTGTTGTGTGCCCCAGTCATAAATCCATGTCGCAATGTATCTTAGTCAAGGTTTTGTGTGCCCAACTTTCAGATCTAAGTCGCAACTGCTTTCAGATAAGGTTTTGTGTGCCCAACTTGCAGATCTAAGTCGCAACTGTTTTCAGATAAGGTTTTGTGTGCCCAACTTGCAGATCTAAGTCGCAACAGTTCTAGGATAAGGTTTTGTGTGCCCAACTTGCAGATCACTCCTATCGATATTTCACAGATCAAACTTTATACGTATCGAGCGCATAAAATAAACATACCGAGACAAATGAAGTTACTTTTATAAAAGTAAAACCAAAGGTGTCGGTACGCATTATTAAATAAGCATTAAGTTCATTTTTGTGTCTCATCAATACACACACTGTTACCCATAGTGTGGGGATAAATGTATAACACTGTTGGTTCCAGGTACTAGGAAACGTCGGAAATGAAGAGTCCTGATCATCAACTCCATTAATACTGCACGCGATAACAATGGCCTTCAATTCTTCTAAGATTCTATGACCAGGTCTGATCTAATCTGCTGCTATCTTCATATCGTAGATCGGCTCCAGTGGATCTCTCACGTCTTCTTGATGTTGTAAATCTATTACTTTCTTCAGAATATATGCATGGCAAGGCTCCAGTCTTTTTCACTGAGGCCGGCCATGATTTTTTTCTACGCCCCAATACGTGCCTAATGTACCACGGACTTTGCTATTTCGTTTCCTGAGCCGTTGATCTTCTCAGATTCTTCATTCTCGCTCACTGACTCAGTTGCTGTGTACTAGGGAAAGATATTCCCGTAAGCAGGATTTCTAATGCTTCACTCTAGTTTAGCCAGTCAGCCAAGACGCAAAGATTGTTGTCCGGGATGTTATCACAGACGTATACACGAATATTTTGCGGCCAGTCAGTGTCAAATTTGAGAAGTTCAAATAAGAAAGTACATAACTTAACGTGTGCTAAAAATGAATAAAATTATGTAAAAGAATAACAATTAAAATTATGAAAATATGAAAAACCTTGTTCGTTACTGTTTACAGGTAGTCATTCTTGCAACTGTTTAATGCAGTCATTTTGAACTCAGTTTCAGGTTGTAACTTTGTGTCATTACACTTTGTACCGGTGCAAGGTGTCACAAAAAAGTCTTACTGAGCAAATGAAGTCATTATACAACAAATTAAAGTTAAAAAATGACGCAGAAAAATCTTAATGAACAAAGAAGATAACAAACGTAGAGGATATAAAGAACAGAGATAAGCAGCAAAATAAAATAAAAAAAAAAAAAAAAAAAAAAGCACACGCGTTGTGTAGGCAGGACAACAATATGAGCTGGAAACGCTGAAGATTTCTTGAACGAGATTAATGTGTATATTTCTTTTATTACTTTAGCGGTGGGACGGGGGCCACAGAAGGGGGTCGTTTGTTTGTAGAATGATCTGTTATGGCTTCTCAGTGCATGCTTTGGGGGGTCCGAAATGGATGGCTACGGCATATATGGAAACATCAACAGAAGCTTCGAATCTTCTAGAACTGGTGTGGATCTGTTGTCCTGGTCATGCATGGGTACGTGGCAATGAAAGAGCTATTTGCTTCAAGAGCTCCCATAGTGGGTAAACTGACAATGGATAAGAGAGAGATCTTGAAGACAATTAATGATCGCCTGTTAGAGAATGACACTGCAATCAATTCATCATCAAGGCTAAAACTGCTGGAATTAGGAATCAAACGTAAGACCAACAGAGATGGATGCATGAGAGGATGCATCCACCGTGTATACAACCAGCGCGCTAAAGGAACAATTAACATCCATACCCCTCGACATTTGCTGCGGGAGACTGAGCACCTATGGGTTTGCCCTGATTACAATAATGTCGATTCTGAGCAATTAAAAACAAACATTGTTATGGCTTGTAAGATGATAGAGAGATAGTTTTTGTCTTCGATGACAAGACACGCATACGAAAGTTGTATGATTCCCTGCTTCGCATTTTTAAAATAGTTTTTATTTTGTGGAAAACTGTGAAAAAAATCGACTCCGCTCGGTATATTTGAAAATAAATGTTCACCTGGTAAAGAGAGAATATTCTCTGTTCGATTACTTCTGTGTTGACAAAACGGTAAAGGTAGTCTCATTGCAGATACGGCTGTAGGTGTAGGGAAGTGTTAGAGACGTCACCATACTAGGTCCAGCATCGATCAGTTCCCTTCCAAGCCGCCTTTTCCTTCCTTAAATCAAAGTCAAGTACCCATTTACATCTGGGTAGACTGTAGCGTGTTGGTACCATGATGCGACCCGGCATTTGTGCCGCGAGAGAACAGCGCTAATGGTAGTTCCTTAGCATATCCTGCCGTAGGGGAGTAAAGTGTTAGAGACCTCTCTATCTAGGTCTAACTTTATGAGGTGAGGTGACCAGGTCCCGTCCTTGCTGCCTTTGCCTTCTTTAACCCAAGCGCAGAGTCAAGTACCAGTTTACAGCCACGTAAACTGGAGAGCAACACAACAAGGTTTCGAACCCGGAATCCAGTAAATATGAGGCGAGAAGCAAGTGCTTTAACCACTCTACCAATCATCTTCTTGTCTCATAAAATTGGCTGTCTCAGGTTTCTCTCATTGCCATACATTTGTTTCCACTAATGGGATTGATAAAGGTCATGCTATCAGTGTGTTTCTCTTGTGGATCAGACATTCCGATCACACATGTTCAGTTGTTTGCTGTGTTTGTTTCCAACAAGAACGTGTATCCGTTTGTACAGTTTTGAATTCCTTGACAACCAGACATGGGTATTTCCATCTGCAGTGGCCGGCTCTACGTCTGAAAATTATTACGATATTCATTAGCGGTAATGACTACAGGTTATAATGGTTCTATTTTTTAGAGACATTTTTTATTGTTCCTTTAATCTTGTTTTTTTTTTTTATGTTCTCACATCCAAGGTTTATTGTGATTCTTTGTCTTTGGCAGATGTATCCACTCTCAAGTTTCCGCCAAGTGTATATGAAACTTGCCCTACTCATCAGTCATCCGAGAAATCACCCCAACTTCAGACTACCAATTTAACCTGGTGCCGCCTCTGAAAGTCCTGAAATATCCATAAATCCATCTTGTGGATTATCATACAACATTCCCCCCCGCCCCCCGCTCCTGTCTTTGGCAAATGTATCTATGAACGCACGATTGGTTAAGGGGTTAGAGTGCTTGCATGGGCGGCAACCTTACCGGCTTGCGGGATAAAAACCTGGTATGTTACAGCCTACCCAGCTGTAAATGGTAACACGACTCTGCTCTTGAATTAGGGAAAGCAAAGGCAGCGAGGAAGGGAACGGGTCACCCCATCTCATAAAATTGCACCTAGTATAGTGAAGTCTCTAACACTTCATTCTCCTACGGCATTGTCTACTATGGGAACGCCTTTACCATTACCATTTATCTAGTCACCATTTCCCGTCAAGTATATATGAAACTTACCATTTCTCTCAGTCATCGGAGACAACACCACAAATTTAGACTACCTTTTTTAGCCTGAAGTGCCGCCTCTGAACGTCCTTAAATAACTATAAACCCGCTGGTGGATTACGACCTAGCCCGATTCACCCCGGTTCTCTCTCCCTTCTTGAATATTAATTAACGGTTAGGCTATAAATAGATAGTTAAATCTTGTCATACATTTGTAAGCGCGTTCGCTACTGAAAATTGCAAGAAGGCGAACTCGTTTTTGTTTCTGTCCATCTGTCCGTCACGAGACGAAACAATTTAAGACCGATTTTAATAAATTTCATATTTTAGGCAAACATGTGGCTACCAGTTTAAGGTTTGATCTAAATCATATAAGTATTAAGGGTAGTTTACTTTTGTACAACTGCTTCAGTTTCGAGTCTATACAATCCACAATACATTCATTATTCCGATAGTACCGTTTTAAATCCTGGTTTAAGTAACCCATTTTAAGAAGTCACATGAATTCACGCAACATGGTGAGCTCTTAATTTAAAGCCCGTTTTCTTTCTATCCAGAAAGTAGCATTTAACACATATTATGTAAGTCTTCTGTTTTCTATGCTGTTTTTTTTTTTTTAAATTTACTTTTTTTTTCTTTTCCAAATTCCACGTTAATTCTGTCGCCAAGGTACATTTGCGATCTTTATATATTTAATATTCCCTCTTGCCTTTATGTCACACTCAGTCATTTCGTGTTAATTTACATCTCTCCATCAGGCCACGCTCTATCCGTCTAAGCTCACCATTATTTTTCTTCTCCATATAACCTTCTTTTCTGTCCATATTTAGCCTTACTTCTCTCCATCGTGTCAAACTCGTCATTTTATTTATATTTGTCCATATTATGTTTGTCCATGACTTTATTTCCTTCTCACTAGGATAGCAAACAGGCATAGATTGTTTTCCTACATCCTGTATGTCTCCTGACCTTCAAATTATTCAAGATGCACACTCATTACACTACAATGTCCATATTCAGCCTCATACACACCCGTTACACTCTATTATCCATATTGTCTATGGAAACTCTGTTGTCTATATTCAGCTGCACATACACCTTTTACTCTATATTTTTCTTATTAAGCCTCACATATACATCCTTTACACTCTATTTTCTATATTAGTCCTCATATATACCCGAAACACGACATTTTCCATATTAAGCATCACACAGACACACATCTGTAACACTCTATTTGTCATATGCAACCTCACACACACACACACACATTTTTATTTATTTTCCATATTCAGCCTCAAACACACCCATTACATCCTATTTTCCGTATTCAGCCTCATACACACGTTACAATCTATTTTCCATATTAAGCCTCTCACACGCACTCGTTATGCTCTATTTTCCATACTCAGCTTCATATACACCCGTCAACTCTATTTTCCATATTTAGAGTCACTCGCCCGTAACATTATATTTTCCATATTTAGAGTCACTCGCCCGTAACATTGTATTTTCCATATTTAGCGCTCCTACTCTATCCCATGTCATAAGAGAAAAAATCCGACACCCCATCCATACCGACAGAACTGAGCTCTCTCTCTCTCTCTCTCTCTCTCTCTCTCTCTCTCTCTCTCTCTCTCTCTCTCTCTCTCTCTCTCTCTCTCTCTCTCTCTCTCTCTCTGCATGCAAATAAATATCATTAAAACAAAATGTATGATAATATCAACTAGACAAAAATTACAAAACTCACTGAAAACAACACTTCAGCTCTACATTGGAACCTCTTTAATTGAAAATGTAAATGAAAATAAAACACTAGGACTCATAATTGACCAACATATAAGTTGGAATTCGCATGTACAAGTACTAACCAAAAAAAAAACGGCACAAAATGTTTACCAGTTATCTAAAATCAAACATTTCCTAGACGAGGAGACTCGAAAAATGTTCTATACATCCCAAATACAAACATATCTAGACTATTGTTCCACAATTTGGGATGGCTGCTCCATGTCCAACACTAAAAGACTATATTCATTACAAAAACGTGCAGTGCGCCTAGTTTCAGACAAAAACCTCACACAGTGTGTAGACCCATATACATATCTAAACAAATTACCACTAAGAAAGCGCTGTCTCTTCAACAAAGCCAAATTTGTTCACAAAATCTTATCACAGAATGCTCCAAAGTATTTGTGGCCTTTTTTAAAATACAGCGGTAGACGCAGCCAACGCTTAAATTAAATTACACATGCCCAAGCCAAGGCTCGACTTATTCAAAAAAAAGTTTAGCTTTTTCTGCTGCTCATCTGTGGAATAATCTTTCACACGACCTAAAAAACACGCTTAGTCCATATTCATTCAATCACAGACTTTTCAAATACATCATGAGTGCATATTATATGCCACCCTAATTTAGTTATGTTCTTAAATAATTACATAACATCATATGTAGGTTTTAAAGATAATTTTGTCATGTTTATTGTTAATTATGATGAGGTACTGCAAATCTGTATAACTGTTATTGTTTTGTTACAATGTTGGGATTTCATTTTATTGTATTTTATTTTGTTATTTTATTATTTAAATAATATTTAAGATACATGTGAGAATAAATGGATTCAGTATGGAAGACGAGAGAAAGGAAGGGCAGAATGTTAGACTGGCCTGCGTGCCCAATTCTAAACCATTTGAAAATAAAGTTCGTTCGTTCGTTCGTTCTCTCTCTCTCTCTCTCTCTCTCTCTCTCTCTCTCTCTCTCTCTTTCTCTCTCTCTCTCTTTCTCTCCTTCTCTCTTTCTCTGTCTCTGAGCTCCCTGGTTCAAAAAAGTCACGCGACCTTCAGTGACCTTGAGCGGCATTTTAACTTCACTAAGCGCAAAATTTAGTCTTATGTCCTTTCTGCCTGTCCCTACCTCCCCCCTCATAAATCATATATCAAGAGTCTGATTAACATAAGATCCGGTGTAGTCTACCACAGTGGTTCTCAATCTTTTCTTGACATGGCCCCCTTCGGAGCCTCATTTCTGTGCGCCCCCCTCATAGTCGTTGTTTGCTGGAAAAATGTACTTTACAAGACATATGGCACTTACTGTGGCCCATAGAAATCATGGCCCATGTTGAGAGCCACTGGTCAATATGACCTAACGTCTTTCCAGGTTGGGAATCTTCATCACGTGTTAAGTCAGCCTTACGTGTTTATCCGACACAGAGAATAGGTGTAACAATGGGAAATAAACGCACTACGGAAGTCTGTTTGTGGATGAGGTGTCAAAGTAAGCAGTTACGCTAGCTAGCTTGATGAGTTGTGGGAGTCACTGTGTTGGTGTGTCAAAATAAGCCGTTAACTTGCTAGCTGTGGGTTTCATATACCTTGGTCATTTAATAGAAGGTGACAGGTGCGAAACATAAATCACAAAGAGAATAGGAATGGCCGAAGCTAATCCAACATGAGTTAATTACTAGCATCTAAACAATTAACACACGCATTAAAACAATTAACTCAAATTAAAACAATTAACTCACAAATTAAAACAATTAACTCACAAATTAAAACAATTAACTCACAAATTAAAACAATTAACTCACAAATTAAAACAATTAACTCACAAATTGAAACTATTAACTCACAGATTGAAACTATTAACTCCCAACTTAAAACAATTAACTCTCAAATTGAAACTATTAACTCACAAATTAAAACAATTAACTCACAAATTGAAACTGATAACTCACAAATTAAAACAATTAACTCACAAATTGAAACTATTAACTCACAGATTGAAACTAAACTCAGAAATTAAAACAATTAACTCACAAATTGAAACTATTAACTCACAAATTAAAACAATTAACTCACAAATTAAAACAATTAACTCATAAATTAAAACAATTAACTCACAAATTAAAACTGAGATTCATCAAGGGTTATATGCAATCATCATTACTCTATGGTGTAGAAACATGGACAATGAACAAGCAGTTGGAAACAGACTTGAGGCTCCCGAGATGTGGATATATAGAAGAATGGGGTATATGTTGCGGAAAAGAGGAATACACATAAAAAAGGTCCTAGAAAACATAGTAGTGAAAAGACTACTAGAGAAGGAGATCAAAATTATACAGCCTAAAATATTTTGGCCTTATAAAAATGCATAACACATTGCTGAAGACCATTGTAGATGGAAGAACTGACGCCAAACATGTAAGACGAAGACATCACTATGAGTGGGAAGATAACATCAAGAGATGGACAGGAAAGTGTCTATCAGAGTGCACCATCAAGACAAGAGATGGACAGGAAAGAGTCTATCAGAGTGCACCACCAAGACAAGAGATGGACAGGAAAGAGTCTATCAGAGTGTACCATCAAGACAAGAGATGGACAGGAAAGAGTCTATCAGAGTTGTCGTGAAATATTCTAATCCACATATATAAATTATCAGGATAGAAAGAAGGGAGGGCTGAAAGCAGGGACGCAGGCAATACTACCACAGTCGCGCGATACACAATTACTACCATCACGCGTGTAAGGCCACAAGCACTAGCTTTTTTTTTCAAATCGACAGTGATAAACAACACTACCCATACCAGAGTTAGGTTTTAAAATCCTGAAAAACGCTTATTAGGAAATATGACATTATACTGGTTTACGTTTGAAAACATTACAGTACCCAGACTTACTTACTTACTTACTTAGTCGTTCCCCTTCTACCGTGAGGTGTAGAGGTACCCAGACACCACATCGTATTCGAAGTAAACAGGAGGTAGAAGAAAGTGCATATTTTGAACGCAGCCACTTAGCTCCTTTAAATTTGTATATTTGGGTTCCTTAGGACTTGCTGACAAAGAATATGTTAAACGTTACGCAAATAGTCTAGGAATTACCAAATTATAGCCAAAAGAAATAGTGAGGGATGTCAGACAACACCCAAATCAGAATCGCTCAGTGGCAGATTTTCACCCCACCATTGTACGGGAAATGGGTCTCCATGTTAAATCCGATTTGATTGGAGCGCAATAAATGTAAGGCTAAACACGATTAGTCGGGCTATAAATACTATCTTTCGTTGTCAGGGGAAACGGGAGTAGGAGTACTTTTTTTTCAAACGATTGGGTAGACATGGCACGATTGGTTAGACCTGCCAATATAGTCAATTAGAGGCGTCAGGTCACCACCACATTTGCAAATAAACTTACTACAGAACCAGTGCGTTGAGCACCAGTGCATATTTTTTTAAATAAAAGCCTGGGACATCGGCAGATCGAAATTGTGTTATATTCAGTGCCAGTCAACGTAATTCTGTATTATTTCCATGAATTGTGGTAAGCTTGAAATATTTGATATCTTTTAATGAAAATTGAATGTAAATTGATAATTTATGTCTGTATATATGTGTGGTTCAGTAGCGAACATGAGGTAAAGCCTCTATAGTGCTCCAGCCGGAACAGAAGGTGTCGGAGGAAAGTAAAACTACATGGAATTGCCAAACAGTACACTGACACCTAGCTTATTGACTAGAAAGAAATAATGCTGGAATTGCAGAGGCGTAGTAATCATTAGGGAGGAATATACTGGTGTAAATTATTTCAGATGAAGCTGACAGTTGGCCTACCGCTCTGAACTCAGTGTTTGTTATGTATTGTGCTCAGTGTAGAAATAGAGTATAAATTAGTTCTGAAGTAGGAGGTACAACCTTCTTGTTTCAGGGACCGTGGTCCAAAAGTTATTGAAGCAGCACCTGGTCAGAGCTTTGCTGAATCCAGAGGCGGACAGCATACTCCTTGGTCCATATAGCAAACAGTGAGGTGTCTCCAGAACACAGGGGAGCAATCGAGCAGAGGAGTCTTTTCCTGCCGACATCACGAAAGATAAGCCTATGTGGCCAGCGGAGCTCAACATTATGTAACCCCATCTTAAACTGACATTGTATAAAAATAAGAGGGGAAATTAATTGTTTTAATGCCAGGAACTGAGAACATCTCCAATACTAGTTCCAACAGAAACAAACACTTGAAGTCATGATGACAAATACCAACATAGCTTGAAAAACAAAACCAGTATTACCTCATAGTACCACTACACAACTGACACACATAAGATATTATTAATAAAATATGTCACTACAAGATTCATATTGATAAATTCTGTACGTATAACTTGCAATTAAAATTGATTGTGATTCCTGGTTCACTTTGTATTTGAATCAGGACACATATATATTAATGAAAAGTACTTAATACATATTGATATTTGAAAATTTACCAGTGACTCATTTAAGATAGTCTCATAGAGTGTTATATGTATGTGAGTGTCAAACTGTTGTCAAGTGTGGTGGAATAAATTAAATTGTTTATCTGTCTGTTATTGTTGTGACTTACACTTCATCATTTACAAAACCCTAGACATTCAACGTAGTCATCACAATATTCCAGAATAATTGTGACTGAGGTATAAATATGTGGTAGCAAGTAAGGTCATCTGTAATACACTACACTTATTAGATACAGATACCTTCACAGCTGATCTCAGTCAGTACACTAAGTCCCCTATAAATATTTATAATATCCCACTTTACCACAAGAGTGTACCATCAAGACAAGAGATGGACAGGAAAGAGTCTATCAGAGTGTACCATCAAGACAAGAGACAGAAGATGTTGGAGATCCATTGCAGTCGACCTTCGATGTGCAGACAGCAGCTGATGATAGCTAGCTGTACAGTGGTTGTCAGTGTGTGGGTATGTCAACATAAACAGTTTGCCGACTGGATGCACATTGAGAGTTAATATTTGAGTGTGTTAACATAAACAGTTTACCGACTGGCTGCACATTGAGAGTTAATATGTGAGTATCAAACTCCATAATTCTCGCCGTTTGTACGTCGGTCACATCTAAGGGATGCAACTGTGGTTGAAAGTTAGACATTAATTTTATTGTTTCTCTTATATGTACTCTCCCGAAAATAGTAATTCAACGAAGAAAAGTCGGTAAATTGTGCAACATAAAGTGAGTGACAGTGATATATGAATAAAATGTAAATTTTTGATTGTAGAACCCAGTTTCATTCCGGAAACGAAGTATTACAGACTTATTGTTGGAGCTACTTGCTGGAAATGAAACGGTTTATTAGAGCATAGATACCATGATTTTCGATGATCCCAACGACTCAGTAGATTTCCCAACCGAGTTCCTTAACGAGTAGTGCCCATCAGGAATGGCACCGCATATGCTGAAATTAAAGGTTGCTGCATGTATCATGCTATTGCGAAATCTGAACGCAAAAAACGGACTGTTGAATGGCACGCGTTTGGTCATAAAAGTCTTGCATCGGAATTCCATTGATGCAGAAATTATCACTGGCAGTATTAAGGGAGAACGAGTCTTAATTCCTCGCACTGACTTAGAACCGAGTGAGCGCAGTTTGCCATTTAGGATGCGACGTCGTCAAATCCCAGTGATTTTAGCATTTGCAATGACGATCAATAAGGCACAAGGACAATCTTTTGATCACTTAGGAGTTTTCCTTCCTGAACTTGTTTTCGGACACGGCCAGCTCTATGTCGCCCTCACCCGAGGAACAAATCATGAAAACTTGAAAGTTTTTGTTAAAAACACTTTTTATCAGGGAACATTCTTTGAAGCAAATCCACGCACTTTTACAAAAAATGTTATCATCAAATAACTTTTATATTAAATTAAAAATTATTTTAAAAATATATTACAGTTTTTGATTTATTTCCGTCATTATTGACCGGTTATTGCTAGTGTTAACATAAACAGTTTGCCGACTTGCTGCAAATTGAGAATTAATATGTGAGTATGTTAACATAAACAGTTTACCGACTGGCTGCACATTGAGGGTTAATTTGTGTGTATGTCAAAATATGCAGGTTTAATTGTGTGACCAACGAAGAATTTTAATTTTTACCACAACATCTTTATATTGTAGTGTGCCATTTTTGCGTCAATAAATATAGCAAACATAATTTTGTCTTCACCTTTGCACCATTATGACGTGTGGTGCAACACGCGTAAAAGATTATATACATATATAGACTTAAAAATAAAAAGTTCCGAAAAGTCAACATTTAAATTCAACCGGTGAATTACTTACTTAATCCGTTACACCCATATTATCTACCTGAACAGGTAGAAGATAAGGAACACAGTCGCTAGGACAGGTAGGCTAGAAGTACTCGGAAGACAAATAACACAACACACGGAGACAAAAATGAAAGTAGCAGGATCTCTTGTCTGCTCAGAAAATTGTTCCTTTATGTTATGCTCTCAAATTTTAAACAGTTTTTTAAATGTTGATGTTATTAAATATTTGGACACAATAAGATACTCGTGCAGTTGATATGTAGTATAACTCGAAATTTAGGATTATTTTTAAATGTAATAATTTTGTATCGATTTAGCGTTCAACCAAGACACAAGGTCCGCCGGTTATATTATGGAGCATTCCTAAATATACGGACTTTGTGTGGTAATAATGTTACTAATTTAGCATATATATTTTAAAAAAAAACTAACTAAATAAGGATTTTGTTAGAATACTTGACAATAAACCGCTTAAACGGCATCCTATTTTACTCTGTGAGAACTATCCGTTTATCAGTAATGTTTTGCGTTTAACTAGATTGATCAAGTTTGTTTAATTAACAGCCTTTAAGGGAGTTATAAAGTGAGAGGATCTACAGGTTTGTGACATATTAACAGTAAGGTTATATCCTTATCTTGACACTGGACTATGCTTCATTTGAATTGGTAATTTAACTTGAAACAAAACAGTGAGATATTTTTCGAGTGTCTCTTATTTGCATGTTCAAGTTAATCCAGTGGGCGAATATTAATCTGTGATTTTAAAAAGGGATTTTGGATTTTCAAGCACTACTTAAGTAAACTGTTGTCATAAGGTACTGACAGAACAAACACGAGGGTTATTCCGTAGAATAGACCTGTTTCCTGTGACCTCGCAACGTCTTCAGAAGTTGTGTTAGAATGTTGCTGGCTACCGAAGAACTTATTCTGGGCAAGGCAAACACGTCTCCCATGACAACGCTGACAAGTCTCAGCAATCTTGCTATGCCATCAGGACTGACCAGTGTGACAATACTGAACGAGCTAGTGCCACTACTACCTTATGGCGTGCCCATCACACCGACTCCAGTTTCGCCGTCTCAGACGTGAGTACTCATTGGCTGTCATGTCGTATATGTTGATAACTGGTGTTGTGCAGTAATATCTCTCCTGAATTGATTTGATGATCTTTCTTCATCACTCACCAAGTGTAGATCACGGCGGTATCTGAACAGACAAGGACAGAATAGCACTACTACAACCTCAGGTGACAAATATGAGGTTGTAAAAGGGGCTGACAACCTCATAATGTCGAACAAATTGTCACATAAAACATCATTGCAAGATCATGTGAATGTTTGGTGGATGGTTCCTGCTAGGTGACCAGTTACAGTCGTGACCCCATGCTCCGCCAGGAATGGAGAGGAAAATAAATATGATGATCTCTAGCAGCCTCTTTCTGACGTCATACAGCTGATGTGTCTGTCTGTGTGCCTCTTTCTGACGCTTTACAGTTGATGTGTCTGTCTGTGCGCCTCTTTCTGACGTCTTACAGCTGATGTGTCTGTCTGTGTGTCTTTTTCTGACGTCTTACAGTTGATGTGTCTGTCAGAGCGCCTCTTTCTGACGTCTTACAGTTGACGTGTCTGTCTCTGTGTGCCTCTTTCTGACGTCTTACAGCTGATGTGTCTATCTGTGTGTCTTTTTCTGACGTCTTAAAGCTGATATGTCTGTCTGTGCGCCTCTTTCTGGCGTCTTACAGCTGATGTGTCTGTCTGTGTGTCTTTTTCTGACGTCTTACAGCTGATGTGTCTGTCTGTGTGTCTCTTTCTGACGTCTTACAGTTGACGTGTCTGTCTCTGTGTGCCTCTTTCTGACTTCTTACAGCTGATGTGTCAATCTGTGTGTCTTTTTCTGACGTCTTACAGCTGATGTGTCTGTCAGAGCGCCTCTGTCTGACGTCTTACAGCTGATGTGTCTGTCACTGTGCCTCTGTCTGAAGTCTTACAGCTGATGTGTCTGTCTGTGTGCCTCTTTCTGACATCTTACAGCTTATGTGTCTGTCTGTGTCTGTCACTGTGCCTCTGTCTGGCGTCTTACAGCTGATGTGTCTGTCTGTGTGCCTCTTTCTGACATCTTACAGCTTATGTGTCTGTCTGTGTCTGTCACTGTGCCTCTGTCCGGCGTCTTACAGCTTATGTGTCTGTCTGTGTGTCTCTTTCTGACGTCTTACAGTTGATGTGTCTGCGTGTGTGTGTCTCTTCCTGACGTCTTACATCGGATGTGTCTGTCTGCGTGTCTTTCAGTGTGTCTGTCTGTGAGTCTGTTCTTGGGTCTGCACGTGTGCATGTCTATGTGTGTATTTGTCTGTCTATGTGCATGTATATCTATCTGTGTTTCTGTTCATCAATTTGTTTGTCGGACTGCCTGCCTGCCTATCTATCTATCTATCTATCTATCTATCTATCTATCTATCTATCTATCTATCTATCTATCTATCTATCTATCTATCTATCTATCTATCTGTCTGTCTGTCTGTCTGTCTGTCTACTTATCTGTCTGTTTGCTTTCTGTCTGTCATTATGTCTATCTATCTATCTGCCTGCCTGTCTGTTTATCTGTTTGTTCGACTGCCTATCTATCGATTTGTCTGTCTATATATCGATTTGTCTGTCTATATGCCTGTCTGTATGTTTGCTTGTCGTTCTGTCTTTCTGCCTGTCTGTCGGATTGCCTGCCTGTACGTCTTGTTTTCTGCCTGCCTACCTGCCTGCCTATATGTCTGTCTGCCTGCCTGCTTGTATGTCTGTCTCTTTGTCTGCCAGTCGATCTGTCCGTATTTCTGTCTTTCCATCAATTGTCTGTCTCCACAAGAAGAAATGAGCAAAGATAAAAATATTCTTAAGACCAGAAATTCCCCATTGTACATACCATTAAAAAACATGGGTAAATCAACGATATAAAAAAAATCTAGTAATAAAATTGATTAACCTGACGGGATTAGTAATATGTTATCACTTGTTATACCAGGTTCGAAACCAGCTGCAGGCGGTTTGGTAGCAGATCGCTTTGTGTGGATTTTTAACAATGGTATAAGCGCCGTACCGTTCAGAAAGCAATGGCAAACTACTGAATGAAAAAAATTGCCGAGAAAAAATAAAAAAACAGCCAATAAAAGCTGGGGTTGATTGCCACGTCCTGTAAAGGATAAGCAACTAACTATCACTTGTATTCAATAGATGTATCACTTGTGGCTGTTTGTGAAGTGGGAGAGACAGGAGTGTTAGCTGGTTTTGATAAATGAGTTGTCTGTTATTTTCTTGTCCCATGTCACTGCAGCTTCCTTGTCACAATTTTCTTAAGTGTGTGCACATTCTCGACTCAGGGTTGCATGTCGTTATTTCCTGTTGCATCTATGTCACTGAATCACGTGATTACTACCGTCTCGTGTAGTAGATAGTTGTGGCCTTTTCACTTTTCGTTCATCATCATCCTCCTCCTCATCACCATCATCCTGATAATCATCCTCATAATCATCCTCCTCCTAATCATCCGCATCATCATCATCCTCATCATCCTCATCCCTATCATCTTGATCCTCATCTTCCTTATCATCATAATCGTCCTCATCATCATCCTCATCATCATCGTCATCATCCTCATCATTATCATCGCCATCCTCCTCATCATCATCCGCATCATCCACATCATCACCATGCTCATCATCATCATTCTCCTCCTCCTCATCATCATTATAATCATCAACCTCATAATTATTATCATCATCCTTACCTTCATCTGCATCATCATCCTCCTCCTCCTCATTATCATCCTCATCATAATAATCATCCTCATCATTATCATCATCATCCTCCTCCTCATCATCATCGTCCTCATCATAATCATCATCCTCATAATTATCATTATCATCATCATAATTTTACTTTGCGCTCCTTATGAAACAAGGAACTACCGCTACAGCCGGATCCACTTAGAGTCAGCACCAGACAGTCACGTGCTCCAGCAGAAGTGGTTTCTGTAGCTGTTAGTTTGACATGATGAGGATGCCAGCTCGATGCACAGCCCTGTACGACATGCCAGACTGAGCAGTCGTCACATTCTGTCTTTTTTCTCTTCAGAAACCACATGGGCCTACACGGGTCAGGGCCCCATTTTATTCTTTATAGAATCATCATTATCATCATCATCATCATCATTATCATCATCATCTCCGTCATCATCATCATCATCTCCGTCATCATCACCATCTTTACCACGTTTCCTTGCACGCCTTACAGAACACGGTACCACCGTTGCCGCAGGTTCCATCCAACAGGAAGTCCGCAGTAAGCTACTACTAGTTCACCAGTTCTCTTCTCCATTTCTGGTACCTATATTTTTGTTTTCTATCTAACTTCCATCTCGGCACAGTCTCCGGGGGGCACACAGACATAATAAGACGACAGCTGACTCTGGCGTGTCGTAAAAGACTAGAATAAGGTTGCACATGGGAGTAGCTAAAACGTCACGTAAAATAACTGGCTACAGAATGCACTACTGCAAGAACTCATGACTGCAATGGGAGGTGCGTCATACAAGGGACACGCTGCAGTGTTGGCGCCGTGCTCGATCAGGAGCGGAAAGAGAAATTAGAGATAATGAGAAGTGTCCATTTTAGTGCTAACTGGTTTAGCACCTTCATCATATAAAACGCATATCTTCAGGAACTAACTCTGCAAAAAGCACATGAATGGTGTGGTGCAGGATTTCTGGAGACTAGTTGCAATGGTAAGGGAAAAAGGGTAAAGGATCCTGTTACACGCCTATTGAGGCATATTGGGAATACGGTATTAGGCCCGTATTGTCTTGACCGTCGGCACACTAGGGGTGATGTGGTCAGCATCACGCCGGTCGCCTTAACCTTCCCAGAGTTCCTCTGGTACCCAATTCATGAGGTTGGATCGACCCCGGAGCCGTTTGCGGTCTAAAACATCCCACCTCAACTGGGGATCGAACCATGGACCACCAAGCTAGGAAACCAGTGCACTAACTACTGCGCTACCGAGGATGCCAGTTGTAATGGTAGCTCCAAATAATCGTTATTCTTATCATCATCATCATCATCATCATCATCATCATCATCATCATCATCATCATCATCATCATCATCACCACCCTTCAAGTCCCCCAGGAGCATAGGCCTTCAACAAACTTATGCCAGGTCTTCCTGTCCTGTACCATCTGCTCAAGGTGTTTCCATGTGGCCTCCATCATTGTTCATTTATGTCTCCGGTTGTCTTCTGCGTTTGTTTTTAATTCCACTTCTGACTCTGTGTCGTCTGCTAGATTCCAGACCATGAGCTGCTAATGTTGTTATCAACAGGTCTCCTCGGTGTGTTTCCTCTCAATCGGTGGCTGTTTCAAATAGATTACTACTATCTTCATCAACATCATCATCATCATCTTCATCAACATCATCATCATCTTCATCAACATCATCATCATCTTCATCAACATCTTCATCATCTTCATCATCAACATCATCATCATCAACATCTTCATCATCATCATCTTCATCAACAACATCATCATAATCATCATCATCATCAACATCATCATCAACATCATCATCAACGTCATCATCATCAACATCATCATCAACATCATCTCATCATCTTCATCAACATCATCATCATCTTCATCAACATCTTCATCATCATCATCATCATCATCATCATCATCATCTTCATCAACAACATCATCAACATCATCATCATCATCATCTTCATCAACAACATCATCAACATCATCAACATCATCATCAACATCATCATCAACAACATCATCATCATCATTAGGTTTTCTTGTCGCTTCTAATACACCGAAACTGATCTCCTTGCAGAAAACCTGCACCAAGCATTCACGTGCTCTTCCAGTGTGGTTTCTGTGGCTATTTGTTTAAAATTATGTGGTCGCCAGCCTCATTGACAACCTCCAACTTGAAGGCCTTGTACGACATGCCTGATGGAGCTGAAGACCTGTTCTGTCTTTGTCTTATCAGAGACCAGCGGTGACGACACGGGGGGGGGGGTGTCTAATTTATATGTTATCGTCATCAAGAAGACGTCTGCTTCCATTTTTTTTTTCCTCGAATGAGGTCGCATTACTTTTTCCTCGCATTGGCACACGCCCAAAACCCCCGGCCCTGGTCAAGACACATGTCCCAACACAAAAAGACCCAATGACACATGTGTCACTGTAGTGATCTTCTGTGTTCTCACACAAAGGACCTAATGACACATGAATGTCACTGTACTGATCCCTTGTGTCTAGACACATGATCCTAGCCAAGGTCGGTTATATTGGGGCGCATGTCCAAATATAAAAGACTTTAGGTCTAAGGATTAGTACCCAGTATCGAGGACTGCTTCAAACAGCCTATCTCAGCAAAGTAAGGACGTCGCAAAAACAGGTATCTACAAAGTTGTACCTGGCAGGGTCAGGTAGAAAAGGTGGACAGAAATTATGATGCCAAGACGGGAGAATGTATTAGACCCAGCATTTCACTGTCTCTTGGTGGTGTAATTTCATTTAGCAGACGGAGAATTGAGCTTTGTAATTTGTCACCTGGAACACGTGCTGTTTGGTGTTTCCAAGTCAGTAGCGTATAGTCTAGATAAATTGTTTCATTGTAGTCCTGGCAGAGGGCGGTTGAGGTCAGTTCATTATTTTGTCCGAGTTGCGAGTTAGGAAGGAGAGAATATTCTGGGTTGTAAGGGTGTTTTCTCTTTTGTCGCATTTGTGAAAGAGATATGAAATAAAATATGTTTTTGATATTTTGACTTAATTATTACGTTTACAGAATGACTACTGCACTGTTCGACTTCTTCTTCTTCTTTGATTCTTAGCCGCCGACCGTCAAAGCAGTCAGTGGCCATCACGCCTAGTGGCGTCTTGTAGGGCAACAACAAATTGATTCCACTTTGCTCGGTCGGTGGCCATCCTTCGTACAGTGCCCCAACTCTGGTTCATTCTTTGCATATCAGCCTCCACAGTCCTCCGCCAGGTTGTTTTTGGTCGGCCTCTCTTTCGTTTTCCTTCAGGGGTCCAAAGCATAGCTGTTCTTGTGATGGCATCGGGGTCTCTTCTGAGGACATGACCAACCCAGTTCCAGCGTCTGCCAGCTATGATGGTGTGCATGTCCTCTTGCTTGCTCCGAGTAAGCAGATCTTGGTTGGTGATGGTATTCGGCCAAAAGATTCGGTGAATTTTCCTTAGGCATGTTGTGTGAAAAGAGGACAATTTTGACATTTCCTTCTCTGTAACTCTCCAGCATTCCGCACCATAGAGAAGCACAGAAAGCACACAGCTCTGATATAATCTTAATTGTTCGACTACTAGGGGTAAATTACCCCGGTGGGGATAATTTTCAGTTTTCTGGGGGTAAAGAGGACTTCATCGTTTGTTTTTTCTCTATAAGACTTCGGATTTGTTGTTCCAATCTTGGGTTGGTGAGTCTGCAGATATAGCTAGGATTAGACTTAGATCCTGTAGTTTTGCACAGAACGTTTATTTGACAAGACGGTTAGAGCGCTTGATTCTCGCTGCAAATTTATTGGGTTTCAGGGTCAAAACCTAGTGGCGTAACTCTCCAGTCTACCCAGCTGTAAATTAGTATCTGACTCTGCTCTTGACTTCTGGAAGGCAAAGGCAGCGAGAAAGAGAATTAGTTAACCTCCCTTCCTACCCATGTAGCTTGTTTTAGCGTATAGAAGTTTCTAACACTTAACTCTCCGACGGTAGTAACTGTTAAGTGACTAACTTCACCTTTAACCTTTACGTTTTACTCAGTATGTGTTGTATATAAATAAACCAACCTAGTTTAGACGTTACTTACCCCCCCCCCCCCCCCAATCAACACAACACGTAGTTCCTCCAGGCCGGAGTAACGACGATGCGCTAAACTTCTGGTCGTCGACTACTGTGCTACAGATTTAGATAAACATTATAATTTCCTCTTTTCGATCCTGATGGAGCATGGTGCCATTATTGAAGGTGATCCCCTTGCAGGATGCCTGTAGCACATCATTCAAGTGCTCATGTAGCGGTGGTATCTGAAGCAAGTTACTTAACATGATAAGATTCCTAGCTCTATGAACAACCTTATGTTAGTCGCCTCTGCCTGACAGAGCAGAAGTGCTATTATTTCTGTACGTGCTCTGAGATCTACAGTAACTACATGGGGTTTAGATCAGCATCTACTTCTTTGTGGATCTTTAGCCTCCAATAGACATTGGCCATCACGCCTGGTGGCGTCTTCTAGGGCAACGCCAAACTCGCTCCACTTTCTTCAGTCCGCGGCCAATTTTCGTGCAGTGCCCCCAACTCTGGTTCCTGCTTGTCATGTCGGCCTCCACAGTTCTCCACTAAGTTGTTCTTAGTTGGCCTCTCTTTCGCTTTCCTTCTGGGATCCATAGCATAGTAGTTATGGTGATGGCATTGAGGATCTCGTCTGGAGACATGGCCAACCCATTCCAGCGTCGACATTCTGCGATGGTGTCCTTATCTTCATGATTGCTCCGAGTAGTACAGAACTATAGCTCTTATAAGCCATGCCAACAAAATACTATTACAAATCATAATGAAAAGGATGCAACAAAAGCTAGAAACAGAAATTAACGAAGTACAGGCGGGTTTTCGACGAGGCAGAGGCACCAGAGACATATGAGGATCATCATAGAAAAGTGTAGAGAATTCAACGTTGACCTATATACTTGTTTCATTGAATTACACCAAAGCTTTCGACTGTGTACAACATCAGAAGTTATGGACTATTATGGAAAATATGGGATTTCCAAACCACATTATACAACTCATCGCACTGCTGTACCAAGAACAACATTCAGCCGTAAGAATAGAGGGGGAAACATCAGAATGGTTTGAAGTACAGAAAGGAGTAAGACAAGGCTGTACCCTTTCCCCTTACCTGTTTAACATTTATGTCAAGAATATCATGAGAAACGTAAGAGATGACCAAGAACACACAGAGTTTTACTCATTTAACATCGGCGGGTACCAGATCCCGGAAATCAGATATGCTGACGACACAGTCCTCCTATCGACCAACCCAGAAGGACTTGAACAATTAATTCTGTCCACCAAAAAAACACAGCGAGGCCCAGAATCTATACCTAAACACCAAGAAGACCAAAGTATTGACAACAGACAAAGTAAAGACCAAACCAGAAATTGAAATTGATAACGAAGAAATGGAAAGTGTTAATGAATTCGAATACTTAGGATCAATCATCAACAGCTCTGGCGACTGTGCAGTAGAAATTAAAAGAAGACTTGCAATTGCTTCACATAAACTAATACAGATGAAAAACCTATTGCAAGGCACAAGCAAAGAAACAAAGTTACAACTGATCAGAGCATGTATATTCCCAGTAGCAACATACGGCTGCGAGACTTGGACACTCAATAAAACAGTTGCAAAAAAGATTACATCATTCGAAATGAAATGCTACAGAAGGATGTTGAGAATACCCTGGACAGAAAAAAAGACCAACAGAGAAGTACTGCACTCACTAAACGTAGAGGAAAATTGGCTCCTAAATACCATCGCTATAAGGAAGCTGACATTTTTCGGTCATATAAAAAGACATAATAGTCTGGAAAAAATAGTGACGGAAGTCATGGTCCCTGGAAAAAGGGGAAGGTGTCGACCTAGACGACGGTGGACCCAGGACATCACAGAGAGTCTGAACTTGTCTTTGGCTGATGCAGGTCGACTTGCCCACAATCGTGATGCGTTCAGGGCAGCTGTGATGGAGACAACGTTCTGGAAAGAATACGTCACATGATGGCGATGGCTCCAAATAAGCAGTTCTTGGTTGGCGATTGTATTCGCCCCCCCCCCCCCCCCCTTTTTCCGCAAAAAAAAAAAAATTATATTATTGATAAACACGCTGGTACGTAAATCAAGTTTAAGATTAAACTGGAAGAAGTTAACATTTCTATTTACGGCTATTAATCTTGACAATGTCCATAAAACGTCATTGTGCCTTACCTGCGTGTCAGTTTTGGGAGCTGTCTGTTTCACTAGAGACAGACCATGTCTATGTTATGACACTAAGGCTGCAGCAAATGTGCTGTTACCACGTCACGTAGCCCGGGGGAGGGTTCTCAAGTTTATATATGTATATATACACATATATATTTATGTTTGTGCGTGTATTATGATATATGTACATAAGTATGAACATACAACTTTCGTCTGAGAACATCATTGCTTTAGTACTGCGTTATTTCATCTCCACGTTTGGCCAAAATTGACCTGAGGTCATACATCGACATAAAATAGTTTAATCTATCATCCTACACAATAACTTACAGTTACCAGTTGTGATGCACAATGTTATTTTAATGTATATACTTCTTTTCAACTACTAACCCAAGAACTTTGAACGCGTTTTTTCTCAAAACAAAAGCTGAAGTGGAAATAAATAAGGCAGTATTAAGGCGACAAGCTTCCAGCTTTCGACTGAAAACTTTCCACTCTCAACTGAGAACTTTGGAATGTCGATATTATATTTGTATTTTGAGCTTTCAGGTAGTTAATCCACACTTTTAGTTTCACACTCCTATTGTTTCAGCTCTCGATCTCAGCTCCGAGTTATCCAATCTAAACTATAAGCTCTGAGTTATTCCATGCAATCTCTCAGCTTTACACCTAAGCTCTGAGTTATTCATTATAAACTTTTAGCTCTCGATATAAGCTCTGGGTTATCCAGTTCAAACTTTCAGCTCTCACTCTAGGATCAATTTATATTATAAATATAAACATAGCTCTCTATCTAAGCTCTGAGTTATTTAATATAAACTCCTAGATGTTGAGTTTGAGCTCTCATTTCTCGACTTTGAAACTTCAGCACTGGACTCTGAGATGTAAGTACATAGTTTGTCATATTTTGATGCGACTGAGATGTTAAAAAAAATAAAAAAAAATCCCATTAAATGTAATTTATACGAGCACAATCTCAAGTGTTTACATTAAACGTCAAAGTCAGACAGCCAACTATCTTAGCATATATACGATCATAAATACTTACACACATACAAGACATTTTTTTTAAACAAGCACAAAAACACCTCGCAGTATGCAGTAAACCTTAAAGTCTCTACGCCCTACTGCACTTAATATCGGAACAAATTCTTACGAAATAACTTACAATCATAGGTCACAGGGTTACAGTCGCTACTAGGATTGAAGAAAAACCGTAGCACCCGTTTTGACCAGCAACCTGATATTATTGCTTTAAAAACGAAAATTTGTCGTGAGATGTACCGTAATGGTTAGTTTTCGACTAGTTAATTTGATGCTCGCAGTTGTGTCCCATTATACTGCATCGCTAGACAACACAGGATCTGTTCGAATCTACTTTAGAAACACCACCCAAAAACTCGTGCCTGTTTTCGAGTTTCAGAGTATTTTGGAATTCGGAATAAGTGCTACCTATATGTAACTTTCATCTCTGCTGGGCGATCTACTTCCAGAAGTGCCATCGAAAGACCGGTGTAATTACTTAATACACTTTAGCTACCCAATAAGCATTGGACTTCTTGAAATTCTTCTGTCGCATGTCATCAACTCAAGTTATTTTCATGTTTTTCATCATTTTCATTTCTGTCTCCAGTACTCTTCTCCGCGAGTTTGGTCTACCACTGACTCTGGGAGAGGGCTTTTCCGAAATTTAACATCGCAAATGGAGAGATCCTTAAAAGAATTAAAGTGGAAAGACAGGCCATCACTGACATGTCAAATAGAACAACAGAGACACACAACCAACAGCGAAGAACAAAATCACTAAAGAAAATACTAGAAGACCTGCCAGCAATCATCATGAAAACCCTGCAACAGATGGAGATAACAAAGACGACACAACAAGGAAACAACACAAATAAATACAAACAGAGCTACGCAAAAAACACATTCTGACCTACATGCCAGCTTGTAGTCCTTTTAACAACTAGTCCTTTTAACAACTAGTCCTTTTAACAACTAGTCCTTTTAACAACTAGTCCTTTTAACAACTAGTCCTTTTAATAACTAGTCCTTTTAACAACTAGTCCTTTTCAGACCTGCAAACTAGCGAGAACGCGAGAAAACAACAAAAATATATCTGCCAAAAAGAACATACCACAATATGTCTTCTTCTTTCTTTGGTCCTTGGCCGCCGACTGATAAAGCAATCAGTGAGCATCACGTCTTGTAGGGCAGCAACAAGCTGTCTCCACTTCGGCCTAGGACCGTTGACTGACAAGCAGTCAGTGACCATCACGCCGAGTGGCATCTTGTACGGCAGCTAAAAACTGTTTCCACTTTGCTTGGTCGTCAGCCATCCTTCGCGAGGTGCCTCAACTCTGGTTCATACTTAGCATTTCCGCCTCCACGGTTCTCCGCCAGGTGGCTTTTGGCCGTCCTTGCTTTCGCTTTCCTTCTGGTGTCCATAGCATGGCAGTTCTGGTGATAGTTTTAGGGTCTCTTCTGGTGATGGTGTCAGGGTCTCTTCTGGTGATGGTGTCATGGTCTCTTCTGGTGATGGTGTGAGGGTCTCTTCTGGTGATGGTGTGAGGGTCTCTTCTGGTGATGGTGTGAGGGTCTCTTCTGATGATGGTGTCAGGGTCTCTTCTGGTGATGGTGTCAGGGTCTCTTCTGATGATGATGTCAGGGTCTCTTCTGGTGATGGTGTCAGGGTCTCTTCTGGTGATGGTGTCAGGGTCTCTTCTGGTGATGGTGTCAGCGTCTCTTCTGGTGATGGTGTCAGGGTCTCTTCTGGGGTGTCAGCGTCTCTTCTGGTGATGGTGCCAGGGTCTCTTCTGGTGATGGTGTCAGGGTCTCTTCTGGGGATGGTGTCAGGGTCTCTTCTGGTGATGGTGTCAGCGTCTCTTCTGGTGATGGTGTCAGGGTCTCTTCTGGTGATGGTGTCACCGTCTCTTCTGGTGATGGTGTCAGGGTCTCTTCTGGTGATGGTGTCAGCGACTCTTCTGGTGATGGTGTCAGGGTCTCTTCTGGTGATGGTGTCAGCGTCTCTTCTGATGATGGTGTCAGGGTCTCTTCTGGTGATGGTGTCAGGGTCTCTTCTGGTGATGGTGTCATGGTGTCTTCTGGTGATGGTGTCAGGGTCTCTTCTGGTGATGGTGTGAGGGTCTCTTCTGGTGATGGTGTGAGGGTCTCTTCTGATGATGATGTCAGGGTCTCTTCTGCTGATGGTGTCAGCGTCTCTTCTGCTGTTGGTTTCAGGGTCTCTTCTGAGGATGTGGCCAACCCAATTCCAGCGTCTACCCCCAATGATGGTACGCATGTCCTCATGGTGACTCCGAGTTAGCAGTTCTTGGTTGGTGATGGTGTTCGGCCAGAAAATTCGAAGAATGTCTCTTAGGTAGGTTGTGTAGAAAGAGGACAATTTGGCAATTTCCTTTTTTACCACAATATATAGAACAAGGTCATAGACTGGGTGATGCGCCAGACAACAGAGGGCAGTCCAAGAGGAATAAGATGGACTACATTTTCAACATTGGAAGATCTGGAATATGCAGATGACATTGCACTGCTGGCACATTCACATCAACACATCCAGGAAAAAACGGATAGACTTAATAAAATTAGCCAGCAGGTGGGCTTGAACATCAATTTAAAGAAGTCTGAGGTCATGACGCTCAATGTGAGCAACCCTGAGCCCATATCAGTAAGGAATCAGCAACTGGTACAGACAGATACCTTCACATACCTAGGAAGCATAGTAACACCAGACGGTGGGGCAGGCAAAGACATCAACATCAGAATGAATAAGGCAAGAACAGCCTTCTTTAGCCTAAATAACATCTGGAAGTCCTCCCAATACAGCACAAGCACAAAATTAAGATTATACCAGAGTTGCGTGCTTTCTGTGCTTCTCTATGGTGCGGAATGCTGGAGAGTCACAGAGAAGGAAATGTCAAAATTGTCCTCTTTTCACACAACATGCCTAAGAAAAATTCACCGAATCTTTTGGCCGAATACCATCACCAACCAAGATCTGCTTACTCGTAGCAAGCAAGAGGACATGCATACCATCATAGCTGGCAGACGCTGGAGCTGGGTTGGTCATGTCCTCAGAAGAGACCCCGATGCCATCACAAGAACAGCTATGCTTTGGACCCCTAAAGGAAAGCGAAAGAGAGGCCGACCAAAAACAACTTGGCGGAGGACTGTGGAGGCTGAGATGCAAAGAATGAACCAGAGTTGGGGCACTGTACGAAGGATGGCCACCGACCGTGCAAAGTGGAATCAATTTGTTGTTGCCCTACAAGACACCACTAGGCGTGATGGCCACTGACTGCTTTGACGGTCGGTGGTTAAGGATCGAAGAAGAAGAAGAATATAGAACAAGCAAACGACTTCAGACAACAGCTAAGGGTCCTTCTCAGGACCAGCCCTTTTCAGGAATAACATTGGCTTAGCATGTAAAACAAAGAAATTACAAAATCTACCCCAAATATAACCAATAGGTTGAACAGGGTATTAAAATCGTTATATTGAAGCAAAAAGAACAGAAAAATTGTTCGAAATTTCCCTAAATTAAAAATCCTTGTTGCTCCTCCGTCAACTAATGTGCTACTAAATCATCAACTGTTGGTCGGGGTGGACTGGTTACCGACTCCTGGTATATAGTAGCAAAACTTTAGAATCAACTTAACATTGACATTTGTATGCTAGCTTAGAATAATTTATAATGTTAACCTTAACATTCCAGTTTGTTGGACCGGTATCAGCGTTACAGTTACTAACACATGACGTGTCGTCTTCGTAATGATGGTTAGCTGTAATGGGTCTCCAACATTTCTTGTCTTTTGTTTTTGATGGCACGACTAGAAAGACAAACTTTCGTCCATCTTTACATCTTTCATTTGAACTAAAATAAAACTTGAAGTAAATGATGATAATTTTAATTATGATGATAAATCTAAAAGAATGAGAAACCATTGTCAACCTTGTCATTGTGTATTGACCAAATGAAGATGATGGAGCAGGTGTCAAAGATGAATTCTTTGAGCTGCTTCAAATAGCTCTCTTCATCTGTTGACTGTTTGATTTTTTCATTCATCATTAACTTGAATACAGGTTTAAACCAATTTCATTCATTCAATCATTCAGCCATTCAATCATTCAATCATTCATCACTCATCCGGTCTCCAGGAAGTTTAAGAAATTAAAAAACGCATGTCAAATCCTGCCGTCCTGTGCCATCCACTCAAGGTCATTCCATGTGTTCCTCGCCCCCTTTCATTTCTGCCTCCAGTTCTCTTCTCCACATGTTTTTTTTTCTTTTTTCCTCTATCGATTTTACCCTGGGGATTGAAGAATAAGAACTGTTTTGTAATGCTATCAATAGGTTTCATCATCATCATGTGTATCTAGTACAAGCCAGCATCTTTGTCTTGCCTGCTGTTCCACTGGTACTTATCTGCTTCGTGTCATAAGTTCCACATTTGGGATCTTGTCGTAGGGTTTCAATCCTTCTATTCTACTCAAGCACCCATTTATGAAAGTCTGTAGCGTCTTGGTTGTTGTTCTTGTCTTGTTCTCCATGTTTCACAGCCACACAATAGGACTGGCTTGACATTCGAGTCTGAGATGGTTACTTTTGTGTTGCGTTTGTTTTGTCTTTATTTCAATATATTTTCCAATGCACTGAAATCTCCTCTTATCTTGTGTATTCTTATTTTGATATCGCTGTCTACCCCCCGCCGTTTTACTTGTTCATAATAATTTGCTTGTCATATTTTGAACAATACCTGGGTACGTTATTAACAACAGATGGAAGATGCATCTCAGAAGTGAAGAGCAGAATAGCTCAAGCAAAAGCAGCATTCTATAAAAAGAAGATTATTTTATGCAACAATTCTTTGTCATTGGAAGTAAGAAAGAGTTGTTCATTGTTATATAAAACCAATCCTGACAAACGGGAATGAGTCGTGGACAATTAGTAAACAAGTACGGAAAGTCTATAGACCACAGAGATTTGGTTTTACAGAAGAATGTTAAAAATACCACGGACAGCTAAACAGAGAAATGAGGATGTCCTGAAAGAAGGTAATTCTTAAAGAAAGTTTATTCCTCATGTCACAAATAAACAATCCACTTTCTCTGGACATGAGAAGACGAAAGCTGGAATATCTCGTGCCAACATGAAAGATGGAAGGACAAATGTATAGAGAGAAGATTCTGGACAGTTTGGCATCACGGCATAGAAAGAAGTTAACAACAGAACTGATACACAGTACTGGAGATAGGAAGTTGTGGAAAGCCATGATCGCTTTCTCCCCCAGTTACGGTACTTAAAGAACTTTTTGGCCAGTTTTATAGTTTATTGTTCATTTCTAGTTTTTGTTCTCAGGATAAGTTTTTTTTTTTTGTCACCACTAGAGCAATAAAACACAGACACAAAGTTCTATAAATTCACTGCAGCCTTTTCGGTTAACAAGAGCTTCCTAAGGGCAAAACAAACACAAACACTCCATTGTAAAGTTCGCATCAGTAACGTATTGTAAATGTGTTTGCTTCCGGTATCGACTTTAAAGTGTTTGTTCACGATTACCTTCTTAACTTTATATAATCGCAAATCACATTGCATCCTGGTACTCAATTAAGACACTATGTATATGTGTATGTATGTATGTATGTATGTATGTATGTATGTATGTATGTATGTATGTATGTATGTATGTATGTATGTATGTATGTATGTATGTATGTATGTATGTATGTGTGTGTGTGTGTGTGTGTGTGTGTGTGTGTGTGTGTGTGTGTATGTATGTATGTATGTATGTATGTATGTATGTATGTATGTATGTATGTATGTATGTATGTATGTATGTATGTATGTATGTATGTATGTATGTATGTATGTATGTATGTGTGTGTGTGTGTGTGTGTGTGTGTGTGGGGGGTGGTTGGGTGGGTGGGTGGGTGGGTGGGTGGGGGTGTGTGTGTGTATGTGTGTATGTATGTATGTATGTGTAAAGATTCTGATATGTATGTATGTATATGGGAATTATTCTCCTATTTGGTAAGTTGTATTTATTATATCATATCAGTACATGTCGATGTATTAAAAGGAGAATAAAGATTCTAAAATGTATGTTCTATATGTATGTTGGTATGTATGTATGTATGTATTATGTATGTAATGTATGTAAGTAGATAGGTAGTTAAGTAGGTAGGTATGCTTATATGTTTGTAGGTAGGTTTGTATGTATGTAGGTAAGTAGGTAGGTTTGTATATATGTATGTAGGTAAGTAGGTAGGTTTGTATGTATGTAGGTAAGTAGGTAGGTTTGTATGTATGTAGGTAAGTAGGTAGGAAGGTATGTAGGTAGGTATTTGTAACATTGTCTTATGTCCTGAAGCAGTCATTTGCTGAAACCTTTTAAAAACACTAGCTTAACACTTCTTAAACTTGGTAATTGCCTACCACCCCACATGGATTTTGCTGTATCCACGTACCTTTTATATTACCCTGTTATTATCAACACCAACGGGTCAATCTAGATCTACCTATAGATACCAAAGTATCATGAGGTAGATCTGTAGGCGACGGAAAGGAAAAATACATATCTAATATAGGTAAATTTCGCATTAGCCCTCTTCCGCCAGCTTTTAAAAGCTCGGTGTCCCCAGATTTAAATGTACTTTCACAACATTCCCAGTGAAAACCCACAAGCTAGTTTAGTAAAATTCACTTTATTTGTTAACTACATAGGACAGTAACGGGATCTTTTCTTTCAAGTGAAGTTAACTTTTGGTAAAATGTTTAGTTTCATCCCCCCCCCCCCCCCCCCCCCCCCCCCACCCCCCCCCTCCCCCCGCTCTGTCGATGTAATTGTGGGATGCAGATCGTGCGGCAGAGATACAAGTTACGTGTTGACTGAAATCCTCTGAAACCTACAAAAAAAAAAAAACCTGTTTTTATCAAGACAGATTTTTAGAGAGAACAGTGTTTCTAAAGTATATTTCCACAGCTCCTGGCTTGTCTCCCCGCTAATCTACACTATTTATCTATGTGACAATTAATGAAAGTGATCATCTACGAACAGCAAACAATAACCTCCCCTACTATCAGGGTTCCCAATTAGGCTTTTTTATGCCAAATTTCAAAAATTTTGCAATTTTTTTTTAAATTACTGTCTTTTTTTTTACTAACACCTTCCGAAAATCTTTATGGGCGGAAAATATGGAAACAAACGTGCAAGGGGAAGACAGCGCTATAAGTGGGAAGATAACACCAAGAGATAGACAGGACAGAGTCTATGAGAGTCCACCATCAAGACAAGAGACAGGACAGAGTCTATGAGAGTGCACCATCAAGACAAGAGACAGGACAGAGTCTATGAGAGTCCACCATCAAGACAAGAGACAGGACAGAGGCTATGAGAGTCCACCATCAAGACAAGAGACAGGACAGAGTCTATGAGAGTCCACCATCAAGACAAGAGACAGGACAGAGTCTATGAGAGTCCACCATAAAGACAAGAGACGGGACAGAGGCTATGAGAGTCCACCATCAAGACAAGAGACAGGACAGAGGCTATGAGAGTCCACCATCAAGACAAGAGACGGGACAGAGGCTATCAGAGTCCACCATCAAGACAAGAGACAGGACAGAGGCTATGAGAGTCCACCATCAAGACAAGAGACAGAAGACTTTGGAGATCTAATACAGTCGGCATTGGTGCAGAGCTGGCTGCTGATCTGATCTGATCTATTTAATGTAAGGGTGTCAGAGAATGCTGAGTGTTAAAGTGTAAGAGTCGGATGATGCTTAGGCGGACACGAGGTAACAGAAAGGTGGAAGGTGTGAAAGACGGAGAGAGATACAGGACTCGATAGACATAGATAGATAGATAGATAGATAGATAGATAGATAGATAGATAGATAGATAGATAGATAGATAGATAGATAGATAGATAGATAGATAGATAGATAGATAGATAGATTAGATTAGATAGATAGATAGATAGATAGATAGATAGATAGATAGATAGATAGATAGATAGATAGATAGATAGATAGATAGATAGATAGATAGATAGATAGATAGATAGATAGATAGATAGATAGATAGATAGATAGATAGATAGATAGATAGAGGCTTACCATACGTCCCGGTTTGAACGGGACTGTCCCGGTTTGAAGGTATGGTCCCGGCGTCCTGGCCAGTTTGTCATTTTGTCCCGGTTATTTGGAAAAAATTAAAAAGTGCAGAATATACACGAAGTCAAAAAGTGCAGCCTCGGAAAATGGCAATTAGGCAACATGAAAACCC
Source organism: Oreohelix idahoensis (assembly GCA_024509875.1). NCBI lineage: Eukaryota > Metazoa > Mollusca > Gastropoda > Stylommatophora > Oreohelicidae > Oreohelix > Oreohelix idahoensis. The sequence goes on along the minus strand of JAMPIV010022511.1, from coordinate 18,017 downwards.
GACTTTAACACTGGCATAGTACGCAGCGTCGCAAGTCAGTTGCGCAGCCGCCGCGCATGCGCAATCTTAGTTGAGTTCTGTCAGATTGCGTAGGTAATTTACTCGAGTCGGTGTTTGTTTTCGGCGTGTTGTTTGCGAGTATTTTGTACTGTCATTAAATTAATTTAACCCCCAAAATGCCAAAAAGAAACTGTGTATTTACGGATGAAGAAAAATGGACACAACTATTCAGTCATTTCAAAGAAAAGAACATTTCATTGCCCAATCTTCTCCAAATTATAGAATACATTTTCAGCCTGCCAGGCAAATCTGCACCTGTTGAAAGGATATTCTCAATAATGAATAACATATGGTCTGAAGAAAGAGGTAGAATGGCTGAATCAACTGTAAAAGCTTTATTGCGCAGCAAAGTTAATTGTGAACTAAATTGTAGTGAATTTTTCGACGCGATTAAAAATAACAAAGAATTTTTAAAGAAAATTCACGCTAGTGATAAATATTAATAACTTTTTAATAATATGTTATGTTCAGTTAAGAGTAATTAAAAATTATTACTACATACGTTTTGTATTTTGTTAACCACTCCATTACTTCGCCTTTTTTAGTCATAAATACTTAGCTGAATATACTTCTCTCTTTCTTAAATCGCATAGAAGGCGCTCACTTTCTGTTTCGAGCAAACTCTCGAAATTGTCCCGGTTTGAGAAAAAAATATTATGATAAGTCTAGATAGATAGATAGATAGATAGATAGATAGATAGATAGATAGATAGATAGATAGATAGATAGATAGATAGATAGATAGATAGATAGATAGATAGATAGATAGATAGATAGATAGATAGATAGATAGCAAATACATGAAAACAAACATACATATATTAATATATACGTAAGCACGCACATACACAAACACGCAGACAAACAGACCTATAATGGTGGCAATGGAATTCTCCTGTTTAAAGCCACGCCCCGGCCAAATTGAACTTTTACCTCTAGAGATATCGATACTGACCGAGAAATTATTACAAAGAAACACGTGTTGCAATCTACCAACTTAGGGGACAATAGAAAAAGTTACCGTCAGCCATACTACAAGCAGTAACTACAACATTATTTTCCTGCAGCAGACGACTGCAGAGCGGATGCCATCGTAAACCACAGCCGTCGAAGTTCATGGTGACTCTTACACACGATTCGACTATTCGATACTGACATGCATTTACATGTATCTGACACACGGCATACACCAGTGCTCCTGAAACGTTTGACATCTTAACCACAGCAGCAAACTTTTGACATCTTAACCACAGCAGCAAACTTTTGACATCTTAACCACAGCAGCAAACTTTTGACATCTTAACCACAGCAGCAAACGTTTGACATCTTAACCACAGCAGCAAACTTTTGACATCTTAACCACAGCAGCAAACTTTTGACATCTTAACCACAGCAGCAAACTTTTGACATCTTAACCACAGCAGCAAACTTTTGACATCTTAACCACAGCAGCAAACGTTTGACATCTTAACCACAGCAGCAAACTTTTGACATCTTAACCACAGCAGCAAACTTTTGACATCTTAACCACAGCAGCAAACTTTTGACATCTTAACCTCAGCAGCAAACTTTTGAAAAAAAAAACAAATAGGAATTTAGCTTCGTATTGGTGAGGCGCACACCGTTCAGCCTACTTACAATGTCTGTTGGTTCTATCATGGCGCATGTCCAAATATAAACGACCGTGTGGGCGAGAACGAAAAACGTCAATGTTGATTGATAATCCCAGACATGACTGGGCGATACTGACATACAATTACAGAGTATCTAACATACGATACAAACCAGTGCTTCTCAGACTTTTAACGCATCAAAAGTGAGGAATGTAGTCAGCGACCCATAGCTTGGCTGCCTGCGTTAGGGTCAGTGAACCAGAGCTGACCAAGACCCTACTCCACCTCCACGTGGTGGTCCTGGAAACAGGCTGCATCACTGCAGTCTGGCTGTGGAGTAGGGATCGAAGAGGGAATGCAAACCCGGTCCCAAAAAATGCAGTGCGGAAGTCGGGTGTGTCGGCCGAAAGGCGCAAATACCGTAGCTTCGCTGTAAACGGACACAACGCAACCAACGTCCTTTTCAGGACGAACGAGGAAGAAGAAGAAGAAGACGACTTTTAACGCCGTAAACCACAGCAGTCAACGTTGATGGTTACTCACAGGGATAACTATATACGTCAACTCTGCCACACCATTACATATTAGATGACGTGTGTCTTAGACCAGGGCTTTTTCAAAATTTCGGATGGTTAACTCTTCAGAACCGCCGCAAAAAAAATAATAAATAAATAGAAAATAAATAAATAAAATGCAAAAAATAATAATAATTAAATAAAATAAAGAGTCGCTTATTCAGACATAGCATTGTATCAAATTGTATTGTAAGAAAAATAAATGTTACAAGCCTAAAAAAAATATTGGGGCACAACATAAAAATCTGATGGAAGATGCTTCACCGAAATAAGAAGCCAGATGTAACATCAGCATTAAAAATAAACCTTGAGGAAACATAAATAGTTCTTTCTTCTTCTTTGATCCTTAGCCGCCGACCGTCAAAGCAGTCAGTGGCCATCACGCCTAGTAGCGTCTTGTAGGGCAACAATAAATTGATTCCACTTTGCTCGGTCGGCGGCCATCCTTCGTACCAACTCTGGTTCATTCTTAGCATCTCAGCCTCCACAGTCCTCCGCCAGGTTGTTTTTGGTCGGCCTCTCTTTCGTTTTCCTTCAGGGGTCCAAAGCATAGCTGTTCTTGTGATGACATCGGGGTCTCTTCTGAGGACATGGCCAACCCAGCTCCAGCGTCTGCCAACTATGATGGTGTGCATGTCCTCTTGCTTGTTCCGAGTAAGCAGATCTTGGTTAGTGATGGTATTCGGCCAAAAGATTCGGTGAATTTTTCTTAGGCATGTTGTGTGAAAAGAGGATAATTTCGACATTTCCTTCTCTGTAACTCTCCAGCATTCCGCATCATAGAGAAGCACAGAAAGCACACAACTATGATATAATCTTAATTTTGTGCTTGTGCTGTATTGAGAGGACTTCCAGATGTTGCTTAGACTATAAAAGGCTGTTCTTGCTTTGTTCATTCTGTTGTTGATGTCTTTGCTTGCTCCGCCGTCTGGTGTTACTATGCATCCTAGGTATGTGAAGGTGTCTGTCTGTACCAGTTGCTGATTCTTTACGGATATGGGCTCAGGGTTGCTCACATTGAGCGTCATGACCTCTGACTTCTTTAAATTGATGTTCAAGCCCACCTGCTGGCTAAACTTATTAAGTCTATCCGTTTTTTCCTGGATGTGTTGATGTGAATGTGCTAGTAGTGCAATGTCATCTGCATATTCCAGATCTTCCAATGTAGAAAATGTAGTCCATCTTATTCCTCTTGGACTGCCCTCTGTTGTCTGGCGCATCACCCAATCTATGACTGTTAAAAAATAGAGTGGTTGATAAGGGGCATCCCTGTCGTACTCCTGTCTTCACCTCAAAGGTTAAGTTGCTCTGCCCAATACTACACGTAAAGTTGGCATAGAGGCTTATAAATAGTTCAGTAAGTCAAAAAAGCGTTTCCATGTGTTGTTTCCCGGAGATATGTGCAGACACAAACAATATGGCTGTCCTTTCTCAGGCCGTAAAATGCAACCAACTAGTGTGAACTTGACCGCTAGATACCACCGAGATGTAAATACCAATGCCTAAGGTAAAAAAGGTGCATCCTCATGTGACGTATTCTTTCCAGAACGTTGTCTCCATTACAGCTGCTCTGAACGCATCACGATTCTGAGCAAGTCGACCTGCATCAGCCAAAGACAAGTTCAGACTCTCTGTGATGTCCTGGGTCCACCGTCGTCTAGGTCGACCCCTTCCCCTTTTTCCAGGGACCATGCCTTCCATCACTATTTTCCAGACTATTATGTCTTTTTATATGACCGGAAAAAAACAGTTGCAAAAAAGGTTACATCATTCGAAATGAAATGCTACAGAAGGATGTTGAGAATACCCTGGACAGAAAACAAGACCAACAGAGAAGTACTGTACTCACTAAACGTACAGGAACATTGGCTCCTAAATACCATCGCAATAAGGAAGCTGAAATTTTTCGGTCATATAAAAAAAAGGTGCAGTGAAATGTAAAATGTGAAAATACTTGAATGACTGATGGTAAAAAAAGGTCATCACAAGGACTCGTAGTCAACACCAGAGACACGATATTGAGAGAAATGACCACATGTGCCAAAATTGGCATGGCAGCACCCGATGCTGATGGAATTAAAATAAATGATCTCCTTTCTCAGACCCCAAGCACAACCTAAAGATTCCCTCCGTGGGGGTCCTCTGAGACTACTTTAGAAACGCTGGTGCAGATCATAAAGTCACCTTAGTGAAGAGTGTCCCAAGATCGAGCTAAATATAAATACTAGCACTACTTACTAACCTTATTAGATAACACACAGAAGCTGTGTGCACTCAAACCACCCCCTTTTCCCGTATTTTCCACCACCAAGTCTTCTTTCAATGTGTGAGGTACCGTACTGAAAATATAATTCCCTTGTTTTTTTCTCCATTGTTGGGGGGTTATCATGAAAGCAATGGCAAACTACTGAATGAAAAAAATTGCCTAGAAAAAAATCACAAACAGCCAATAAAAGCTGGGGTTGATGTAGTGGGTTTGATGGTATTGTATGATGGTGATATTACTAAGTGTGATGCATGAGGTCAGCTGTGAAGGCTCCTGAGATAAAATGTAACTGTGAATTGTCAGAAGGCCCTTCGTGCTACCACTACGACCTCACACCTATCTTTTTTTACTAATGAATGTGGCTACGTTAAATGTCTAGGGTAATGATATGTAATGTGTTGTGGTAGTTTACATACACACACACAGATATTTACTAAGTCTAATAATATTAATAAATGTTATAATACACTGAACTAACTCAAGTGTGTAAAAATTGGATAGTAATTTTCTTACATTTATTTGTTCTGAATCAAGGTTTTATTTTGGCCAGAACATATGAAAGGTTTAGCAATTATGAAAGAAATGCATGAATATTACATAATAAATGCAAGGTGTGTACATATATATGTTACTAGACTAGTTAATATTATTACTGTTTATAATTGTAATCTATTTGGGAGAACACTTAATGGATGTGCTGTTGGGGTGGCCTCATCACTCCCTGTCTATGGTGACTACACATTGTCCAGTTATTTGATGGAAATTTTATGGGTGTGTTAGCAAATAAGTTGAGTTGGTGAATTCTCAGCAGACCAGACGCTCACGTAGCTTGAAGGTGTAGCTCTGGTGCTGAGATCTGGTGGCTCCACCTCTCCGTGCTTGGGGGCAATATCAGAAGTCTGGTGGCCCCACCTCTCCGTGCTTGGGGGCAATATCAGAAGTCTGGTGGCCCCACCTCTCCGTGCTTGGGGGCTATAATAGGCTGCTCTGACAAAATGTTACTGCACGGGTCCACTCTGGTAATATTCAACAACTCATTTGACACCGCATTGGTGCCAACTGAAACTCACAGTTCTGCAATCAAAGTATTAGTCATGTGTCAGAATTCCATCCTCTAACCATTTCTGGACACAACACTACACAACAACAACACCACATAGACGGGTCAGATCTTTCTGACCAAACAACACATCTTACCAAGTTGGTTTCACATAGGATAAGTTCTCCCAGACTACGTATTCTGAAATATGTTCATTAGCTTCCTGCCATAGAATAGGATAGGTGATATGTTCCACTGATCTCAACACTTGATCTGTCCTTCCTAATCCTTACTGGAGTTTATGTATTTTATTTGTCTCTAGACCCTGAACTGGTGCGGGGGGTCTAGAGCGAATCCTTACTTGTTGTAAGGGACAGATTATGCTATTGCAGTATCAAATCACTCGAAACCTTACACAAATATTAAAATGTACAAAGAAATAATTTCAGTCTTACCAGAATTATGAATATAGAACACAGTTAAATGCTAGCAAAACTCAGCTGAGCTGCTGGCCTTAGGATGGCGTCCCTCTAAATATTTCAATAGCTTCTGGGAATTACACCACTTAATAATTCACTGTGTCTACTAGGACAACTTATAATGAATGGCACAAAATGCGCGTCTGAGCGCCGATAATATATTCATCTATGGCCAATCACTGCCTTTTCTTTTTCAAATTCAAATATCCTACCCAAAAGTCATTTCAGTCATACCTCAGTCAAGTATGCCTTATTGTCTGTTGGTCCGTCCGTCTCTACTTGCGTTTCACAAAAAAAAAACACACTTGTTTTTTGAACCAACTCTGCCTTCCCCTACACAATTTTGCCTTTAAAGTTATTTTTTTAGCCACAATTCACCATCCCACCCCGTCTCTTCATTCCAACTAGATTTTAGCACTTGCGTCTTCAAGGCCACAATTTTTTTGAAAATTAGTGACATGTTTTATTTCAATGCAGACGCTCGCTGATATGAACAACACAGTCTTTTGTCAATATCTTTCTTATTATCTGTCCGTCTGTATAAATGAAAGCATATTATTTCACTGCTCAAGATGGGCCATCCGGCCAGCTAGGTTTTATATTCCTAACATTATTATTAAGAAAAGTTACTTTTCAAATATTTTCTAGAATCTTCTCATCACTGCATTCAAATAAACGGGCTAAGTTATCGCAAAAGCGTCCAAGAAATGACTGTGGCGTATAATATCCAAGGTCCCTTTTGTCGATTTCTTTACTTTATGTCAACTTGGGGAACGTGACTTTTTCCTCCTTTTCCCACCACTTTGCGTCCTTTTAGCCTCGCTAGTTTCAAGCACGCGTTCAGTCAGATTTTTCCTTTTGATCTCCGTTCTCATCCCGTTCCGTTTTGCCTTCAAGTCTAACAATTTAATTTCCATGGCGGGTGATGACCCGCGGCGTGGGCGATCATGTATTCTAGCAGCTTACGCATTAGTTTTTTATCCCTACGTTGTATCATTGGAGATATTTTAACGTTGTATCACGGTTAATTTTGTGACACATCTCCCCACTTGAAAACATGCCTAAGGCAAGTTCTAAAACCAGTGATACACATAGATAAAATCTCTCCTTACGCCTGCCATTACTCTAATTTTGATCACAGGGGTGCCGACTGAGGAAATCTGCACCGACATTCAATTTGCCTGGGATATATTGGATACTAAACTGATAAGGTTGAAGCAATAAAGACCACCTCAGCAATCTTGCGTTTTCATGCTTAGCCTGAGATAAGAATACGAGAGGCTGATGGTCCGTCTCGACCACAAAAGTCCTACCATACAGATAGATTTGAAACTTCTTTATTGCCCAGATTAACGCTAAACATTCTTTTTCGCTTGTGGAGTATCCTTGTTCCGCCTTATTCAATTTGCGGCTTGCATAAGCGACTGGTTTCAGTTCCCCATCAGGTGAAGATGATCTTTGCAACAAAGCCGCTCCGAGTCCTACATTACTTGCATCGGTTCTTAAGACAAAGTCCTTGTCAAATCAGGTAGTTTGAGAATAGGCTTGCTAGTGAGTTTTTCCTTTAAGTCCTGGAACGCTAATTCACTTTGCGCAGTCCAATTAATTTTATCTGGAAGTCCCTTGCGAGTCAGATCAGTCAGAGGAGCACAAATAGAGTTAAAATCTTTGATATATTTTTGATAAAATCCGCATAACGACACGAATGATCGCACGTCCTTTTTTGTTTGTGGTCTAGGTGCTTTCTGCAGTTTTTCCAAGTTCTTGGGATCAGGGGTCATGCTACCCTGATATACAGTGTGTCCCAAGAACTCCAACTCTTTGCATCCAATGCAACATTTTGTTGGCCTAGCAGTCAAGTTCGCCTCCCTAAGCCTATTAAATAACATTTCTAGAGCTTCAATGTGTTCTTCAAATGTCTCTGTGGCGACGAGAATATCATCCATGAAATTCGTGATACATGGGTTATTCAGGGGATCCAACAATTTGCGCATCATCCTTGAAAATACACTCGGAGCATTTTTCAGTCCGAATGGTAGCATGTTGAATTCATAATGTCCATCCGAAGTGCTAAAAGCCAAATAAGGTCTCACTTCAGGCTTCACTGGGATCTGGTAATAGCCTTTACTAAGATCCACCTTTGAGAAGTATTTTGCCTTGTTCAGTCTGGCAAATAACTGTTTTGTGTCTGGTAATGGATCCACTTTTCCTTCTGTGACAGCATTCAGTTTCCTGTAATCTATGCACAGTCTGTGTTCCCCAGACGGTTTTCTCAACAATACGACACTAGAGCTAAAAGATGATTCACTGTGTGAAATAATCCCCTCCTTCAACAAATAATCTATTTCTTCCTTCAATGCCTTCTCCTTCGCGAACGGAATAGAATAGGCTCTCATACAGATTGGGTTTGAGTCTACCAGTTTCATGTCATACTGTAGCAAATTTGTATGGCCTGGTTTATCTGTTAATACATCTGTATGTTCCTCCAGAACCTGTTGAACTCTCTCCCTCTGGTTTTTAGTCAGGTGCTTACTGACTTTTAACTGTGCTGCTGTTTCACAAGGATGTAATGGGTATTCATGTGAGGTGAGTGGTTCCTTTTGCATTTGAGTTGCGATAGCTAAGGTCAGTAAGGGGGTGCTTTCCTGGAGTGGTCTGTCCAGATACTTCTTTAACAGGTTTACATGATAAACTTTCTCCTTCCCCTTTTTATCAATTTTATAGTTTGTTCTAGACACCTTCTCTAGAACCGTATATGGACCTTGCCATCCAATTTGTAATTTATTCTGGCTACCGGGTAGTAGAAGCAGCACCTTCTCTCCCACTGCCAGTTCTCTGTCCTTTGCCTTCCTATTAAAATATGCTGCATGTTTCTTCCTGGCTTGTTTCAAATTATCATTTGCCAGTTTCCATCCAGCTTTCAAACGAGTGGTCAGTTCGTTCACGTATTGATAAGATGAGGTAACAGTCTCTTCCGCCTTCTCATCTGTCCAGGTGCTTAATAGCGCTACATCTGGACCTTTAATTTATCATACGTATTTTTCATGGAACCCGTCTGGTCCCGTCCATTAGAAGCACTATAGTGAGGACTTTTCTTCCTAGAATCATCACTCACAAATCGACCACTACCAATTTTTTTCTTGGGTTTATCTTCCCACTTTAGATTGCTTATGAGATATCTTCGCTCTCTTTTCTGTTCTTCCAGTTTATATAAGTCTGACCGAGGGATTGTCATCTTATCCTGGGTAAAATTTCTTCTTTGTACTCTTCGCATAGTGGCCATGTTAATCCATTCAAGTGAAGACTGGGTGTGAAAAGGGGGCTCCCATTGCACTTTGTCTCCTTGAGTATCATTAGTTTTCCTTCCAGGCCTAATTTTGCCCCGTGGCGTTTCTAGGTCCTGCACATATTTTCCCTTTGTGGGTGTTCCCTCATGAAATATGCCACATGCTTCTACAAAGTTTTCAATATCGACATTTACGTCGGGCCAATAGTATTTGCGAGCAACTTTTTGGCAGATGGTACCGACTTTTTCATGGTCCCCATCTTTTCCAACATGTAAGCTCCTTATTAAATTTGCCCTATATATCTTATGAAGAACCAACTGTCCGTGACCAGTGGATCTAGTTCCTGTCTTCCTATATAGCAATCTGTTCTTCATAAAATATTCCCCCTTGCTCGGAGGTGTGTGGCATTTGGGCAATTTTTTAAAACATGGCTTGAGTGTCCTATCCTCAGCCTGCGCCTTCCTCATCTCCTCTGGATGAGCATTTATAGGTTCACCTTCTTCCTCCTTCTTCTGTGACCTGGTCTGCACTGTCGCCATGATCACAGGTCTCTCGGGATTCCCCAAGAAGACGTATCTACACCCCAATATCAGAGGGTAGATTGGTTCATCCATCACTGCTGCTCTGATTTCTCCTTCCACATAGCGAGTTTTCACCGTTATCCTTGCGATGGGAAGTGTCATGAGTGGTATGTCCTTAGTTGCCCCTTGTATTTCCACTGTTTCTGTGGTATACTGACTTGAGTCCACTAGGCTAGACTTCACAACTGAATCATAATCCAAACCTGTATCATAAAGGCACCTTATGGTGACCCCATTACAAATAACATCCTCACAAACTGGGGGGTGATAAGGTTCCTGCTGTCCCTTAGGTAAAGGAAAAGGAACCCGTTACACGCCCATTGAGGCATATTGGGAATATGGTGTTAGGACCATATTATCTTGACCATCGGCACACTAGGGGTGATGTGGTCGGCATCACGCCGGCCGCCTTAACCTTCCCAGAGTTGCTCTGGTACCCATTTGGGGCTGGGTCGACCCAGGAGCCGTTTGTGGCCTAAAAATTTTCCGCCTCATCTGGGGATCGAACCATAGACCACTGCGCTAGGAAGCCAGTGCACTAACCACTATGCTACCGCGGCTCAGGATTAACCTTTAATCTTTGAGTCCCCGACTTCATTGCAGAAATGTTTGAAGGTTTCCTTCTACAAAATTCGGTGTTATGGTTATCTTTCTTGCACCATTTACACCATCTTTTTCCTTGGTTAAACGGTTTTCTTTCATTGGATTTTTGGTCATTGAACTGTGAGTTTCTGTCTCGGTAGTCATTTCTTGGCCGTTCAAAGTTTGTCCTACCTTTATTTCCCTGCTCTCTATTATCAAATTTATTAAATTGCTGTGGAGCTTTAAAATTGTCTATGTGCTTCTTTTTAGCACCACTTACCTCTGCCTGGGCTGCCTGATACCTTTCAGCGACATTTAAAACCTCCCCCAACTTCTCTGCACCTTGTTCCATGAGAAATTTTCTCATGTCTGGAGCCATGGACTCTCTCAATTGCTCAATCATGATCATTTCTTTAAGATCTTGGGTCTTCCCCAGAGCAGTCCATTTCTCCAAATAGTTTTCTAGTCTGGCAGAGAATTGGTGGTATGTCTCCCCAGACAACAGTTTGGCATTTCTAAATTTCCTACGATAAAATTCCCCATTTTTTTCGTACCTCAATAACAAAGCCTGCTTTAACATGTCATAATTCTCCTGGTCTTCTCTGTTCATTTTTGCGAAGACTTCGTAAGAAGTACCTCTCAGTCCCTGTGATAGCTTTAAACTCCACCTCTCTCTCTCTAACCCATATGTAGTAGCTAATAACTCAAAACGTCCTAGGTACCCCTCTATGTCATCGTCTTTTTCAACAAAATGGTCTAAATGAAACCCCATAGCTGATGTTGAGGCTCCCAGACTGGGCGTAGCATCTGAGGCAAAAGGGCTGGCACCATTTTCAGGAGCCTGGCCTTGTAGCTCCAGCTCCCTGAGTCGTAATTCGTGCTCCCTTTGCAACCTTCTATCTTCTGCCTCCCTTTGCTGTCGTTTTTCTTCTGCCTCCAATGCTTTAGCCTCTTTGTCAGCCTCAATCTGCAACCTCTTAGTCTCAGCCTATAACCTCTTCTCTTCAGCCAACCTTTCAGACTCTAATTTTCTCTCAGCCTCTTTTTCTAATCTTCTTTCTTCCCGTTCAATATACTTATCACATTCAGCCGTTACTTATTGAATTAAAACCTGACCATCCATTCCCATCTCCTTTGCCGTCAGCACAGCAGCTGATCTGAATTTGGCCAGCTCCGCCATACTTTTTAAACAAATCTAGCAATGTGCAAGATAAAATTTCCAACCACTAAAGTACTTCTAATTACTCTAGTCTAAAATAATTCTAATTAATTAATTAACTACCACTGGCTGTGAAGATTCACCAACTTTTATTTTCAGGGACACTTTTAATTTTAAGGGACACTTTTAATTTTTATTATGTGTTCCCCTAATCTAATTCTCCCCCCAGGAGATCCTAATATACTTGATAGGCTAATTATCCCGGGACAAAGAGACCCCAATATATGTAGTGGGTTTGATGGTATTGTATGATGGTGATATTACTAAGTGTGATGCATGAGGTCAGCTGTGAAGGCTCCTGAGATAAAATGTAACTGTGAATTGTCAGAAGGCCCTTCGTGCTACCACTACGACCTCACACCTATCTTTTTTTACTAATGAATGTGGCTACGTTAAATGTCTAGGGTAATGATATGTAATGTGTTGTGGTAGTTTACATACACACACACAGATATTTACTAAGTCTAATAATATTAATAAATGTTATAATACACTGAACTAACTCAAGTGTGTAAAAATTGGATAGTAATTTTCTTACATTTATTTGTTCTGAACCAAGGTTTTATTTTGGCCAGAACATATGAAAGGTTTAGCAATTATGAAAGAAATGCATGAATATTACATAATAAATGCAAGGTGTGTACATATATATGTTACTAGACTAGTTAATATTATTACTGTTTATAATTGTAATCTATTTGGGAGAACACTTAATGGATGTGCTGTTGGGGTGGCCTCATCACTCCCTGTCTATGGTGACTACACATTGTCCAGTTATTTGATGGAAATTTATGGGTGTGTTAGCAAATAAGTTGAGTTGGTGAATTCTCAGCAGACCAGACGCTCACGTAGCTTGAAGGTGTAGCTCTGGTGCTGAGATCTGGTGGCCCCACCTCTCCATGCTTGGGGGCAATATCAGAAGTCTGGTGGCCCCACCTCTCCGTGCTTGGGGGCAATATCAGAAGTCTGGTGGCCCCACCTCTCCGTGCTTGGGGGCTATAATAGGCTGCTCTGACAAAATGTTACTGCACGGGTCCACTCTGGTAATATTCAACAACTCATTTGACACCGCATTGGTGCCAACTGAAACTCACAGTTCTGCAATCAAAGTATTAGTCATGTGTCAGAATTCCATCCTCTAACCATTTCTGGACACAACACTACACAACAACAACACCACATAGATGGGTCAGATCTTTCTGACCAAACAACACATCTTACCAAGTTGGTTTCACATAGGATAAGTTCTCCCAGACTACGTATTCTGAAATATGTTCATTAGCTTCCTGCCATAGAATAGGATAGGTGATATGTTCCACTGATCTCAACACTTGATCTGTCCTTCCTAATCCTTACTGGAGTTTATGTATTTTATTTGTCTCTAGACCCTGAACTGGGGCGGGGGGTCTAGAGCGAATCCTTACTTGTTGTAAGGGACAGATTATGCTATTGCAGTATCAAATCACTCGAAACCTTACACAAATATTAAAATGTACAAAGAAATAATTTCAGTCTTACCAGAATTATGAATATAGAACACAGTTAAATGCTAGCAAAACTCAGCTGAGCTGCTGGCCTTAGGATGGCGTCCCTCTAAATATTTCAATAGCTTCTGGGAATTACACCACTTAATAATTCACTGTGTCTACTAGGACAACTTATAATGAATGGCACAAAATGCGCGTCTGAGCGCCGATAATATATTCATCTATGGCCAATCACTGCCTTTTCTTTTTCAAATTCAAATATCCTACCCAAAAGTCATTTCAGTCATACCTCAGTCAAGTATGCCTTATTGTCTGGTGGTCCGTCCGTCTCTACTTGCGTTTCACAAAAAAAAAAAAACACTTGTTTTTGAACCAACTCTGCCTTCCCCTACACAATTTTGCCTTTAAAGTTATTTTTAGCCACAATTCACCATCCCACCCCGTCTCTTCATTCCAACTAGATTTTAGCACTTGCGTCTTCAAGGCCACAATTTTTTTGAAAATTAGTGACATGTTTTATTTCAATGCAGACGCTCGCTGATATGAACAACACAGTCTTTTGTCAATATCTTTCTTATTATCTGTCCGTCTGTATAAATGAAAGCATATTATTTCACTGCTCAAGATGGGCCATCCGGCCAGCTAGGTTTTATATTCCTAACATTATTATTAAGAAAAGTTACTTTTCAAATATTTTCTAGAATCTTCTCATCACTGCATTCAAATAAACGGGCTAAGTTATCGCAAAAGCGTCCAAGAAATGACTGTGGCGTATAATATCCAAGGTCCCTTTTGTCGATTTCTTTACTTTATGTCAACTTGGGGAACGTGACTTTTTCCTCCTTTTCCCACCACTTTGCGTCCTTTTAGCCTCGCTAGTTTCAAGCACGCGTTCAGTCAGATTTTTCCTTTTGATCTCCGTTCTCATCCCGTTCCGTTTTGCCTTCAAGTCTAACAATTTAATTTCCATGGCGGGTGATGACCCGCGGCGTGGGCGATCATGTATTCTAGCAGCTTACGCATTAGTTTTTATCCCTACGTTGTATCATTGGAGATATTTTAACGTTGTATCACGGTTAATTTTGTGACAGTTGATTGCCACGTCCTATAAAGGATAAGCAACTAACTTTTTTTATCATTGTTAGATTTGTATTTAATCATTTTTTTTTTTTTTATGTTGAAAATGGAAACATTATAACTGTGTTAAGGTGAATATCCTCCCTGAAAGAAGTTGATCAACAGGGAATTCATTTTTTTCTGACACATAAACTAAGCCTCAATTTGGTTTTTTGTGACGGATTTCTGACGTTGTGATTTGTTATTATTGTTATTACTAGCATTAACCCGTCAATAACGACGGAAGTAAATCAAACACTGTAATATATTTTTAAAATATTTTTTAATTCAATATAAAAGTTATTTGATTACGGTATTTGGTACTTGTGCGTTAATTCACCGTCAAATTAATATTTTGGCAATTTATTACCCAAACCGAGAACCGTACTATTTCTTACATTTGTTTTCTTACAATTTTTTTCTTGCCTTAATCCAATCGCAGTCTAGGCCGTGGAGTTGTGACATTTACCCAGTCCGTCCTTTTTTTTTTTTTTTTTTTTTTGTATTCCGGAAAAAATACAACTTACTCGAATTTTTTTTTTTCTCGTTTTGGTGAGGAGCGTCCCGTTCAACCTAGTCGGTTATATTAGGGCGCATGTCCAAATATAAAAGACCCTTAAGTCTAGGGAATTGCTAGTCATCATAATCATCATCATCATCAGCTTTCAAGTCCCTTTCAGAGTCAGGTACCCATTTACAGCTGGTTAGACTGATGCGTGACACCTGTTCCCTTGTTCGCTGCCGTTGCCTTCTCTAACTCAAGATCAGAGTCAGGTACACATTTACAGCTGGTTAGACTGATGTGTGACACTACCAAGCTTTGAACCCGAAACCCGGTAACTTATTGCGGTAGTGGAGCGTTAGAGACTTCACTATACTAGGTCCAGCATCGAGAGGTGGGGCCTACCTAGCTATAAATGGGTACTTAACTTTGAGTTAGGGAAGGAAAAGACAGCGAGGAAGGAAACTGGTCTCCCCACCTCTCGATGCTGGACCTAGTGTAGTGAAGTCTCTAACGCTCCACTACCGCAATAAGTTACCGGGTTTCGGGTTCAAAGCTTGGTAGTGTCACGCATCAGTCTAACCAGCTGTAAATGGGTACCTGACTCTGATCTTGAGTTAGAGAAGGCGACGGCAGTGACTTCCCTTGTTTCCTGTGTACCGTTAACTTGTAGAACTGATTCATTACCGTTTTATTGGTTTATAAACTTAAAATACGGGTGGGGGGGGGTTGAGGGCGGGTCTGTCGTAAGCGTGTCAACTATGAATGTACGAGGAACGTTTTTTTTTTTTAACTTGCCCTCCCAAACCACAATGTGAAATCAACTTTTTTCAGTCAAGAAAAAGTACGGTTCTCAGTTTGGGTAATAAATTTCCACAATTTGATTTTAGCGGTGAATTAACGCACAAGAACTGGACATTGTTTGTGAAAGTGCGTGGATTTGCTTCAAAGAATGTTTCCTGATAAAAAGTGTTTTTAACAAAAATTTTCAAGTTTTCATGATTTGTTCCTCGGGTGAGGGCGACATACAGCTGGCCGTGTCCGAAAACAAGTGCAAGAAGGAACACTCCTACGTGATCAAAAGATTGTCCTTGCGCCTTATTGATCGTCATTGCAAATGCTAAAATCACTGGGAATTGATGACGTCGCATCCTAAATGGCAAACTGCGCTCGCTCGGTTCTAAGTCAATGGGAGGAATTAAGACTCACTCTCCCTTAATACTGCCAGTGATAATTTCTGCATCAATGGAATTCCGATGCAAGACTTTTATGACCAAATGCGTGCCATTCAATAGTCCGTTTTTTGCGTTCAGATTTCGCAGTAGCATGATACATGCAGCAACCTTTAATTTCAGCAAATGCAGTGGCCACACTGCTCGTTAAGGAACTCGGTTGAGAAATCAACTGCGTCGTTGGGATCATCGGAAATCATGGTATCTATGCTCCAATAAACCGTTTCATTTCCAGCGAGTAGCTCCAACAATAAGTCTGTGTCACGGGATTGCCACCCATATCTTGCTTTGCTCTCTTATTTATATATATGTATTTATCAAGAAAAACTGGCTCATACGTTTGCTTTCGTACATATAACTGAATCAACTATTATTGTTTAGTTTAAAATAACATACAACAAATTTAATAGTCAATTAGTCTTTAGCATGGGAAAATAAATATGGAAAATTGGGTGAAAATTGAAATTAAGGTTTCTTCAGTGAGGTTTAGAATGGGCGTTAATAATGTCCGTATTTTTGCTGCAGCCTGTTATATAAAACTTAGCTCCAGATGAGTCCTGCAGCTGTGGTTTACGTCACTTCTTGGTGATAAGAGCACATCTTCACTCAGTCTGTCCGATTTCGGCGGTTGGTGGTGATGCTCTTCTCTCACTAGCGGCGTTATTACCACAGACGTCTGGTGGCTTGTAACCACGAACTGTGACAAATTAGAAAGAAACAAATGCCTCAGTACATTTGTTCTCCGCAAACTAACAGGCCCATTGTCATGCGCTTCACCCACTAATGTTAACCTCTCAGAAGAATTAAATTCCCGAGTACACAATGTAACTCAGGGAATATGATGACAATTCACCAATATCCTTCTGGGTCTCAACTAGGAAATTGCGTCTGGAGTGCGTGAATAATGATTTGCCTGAATTACAATTAAAAAGGTATATAAATCTTACAAAATGATTCTATACACTTTAGGCACATGTGACGTAATCATCACTTATTCCTCATCTTTACACCCGTCTGAGTTCTGGGGTCATCTCTGCTGTCGGGTTTCCCCGCACGACTAGTCAGAAGCAATCAACCAGCTCTTGCAGTAGTGGTTCATGCATATACTCTTTTCGTATGGTGAGGTTGCCAGCCTCATATATATATAACTACTTAGCAAGAACCTGTGTGGTAAAGTGGGATGTTATAAATATTTATAGGGGACTTAGTGTACTGACTGAGATCAGCTGTGAAGGTATCTGTATCTAATAGGTGTAGTGTTTTGCAGATAACCTTACTTGCTACCACATTATACCTCAGTCAGAATTATTCTGGAATATTGTGATGACTACGTTAAATGTCTAGGGTATGTATATGATGAAGTGTAAGTCACAACAACAACAGACAGATAAACAATTTAATTTATTCCACCACACTTGACAACACTGTGACACTCACACACATTTAACACTCTATAAGACTATCTTAAATGAGGCACTGGTAAATTTTCAAATATAAATATGTATTAATTACTTTCACTAAAATATGTGTCCTGATTCAAATACAAAGTGAACCAGGAATCACAATCAATTGTAATTACAATTTATATGTACAGAATTTATCAATATGAACCTTGTAGTGACATATTTTATTAATATTATCCTATGTGTGTCAGTTGTGTAGTAGTAATATGAGGTAATACTGGTTTTTGTTTTTTCAAGCTATGTTGTTATTTGTCATCATGACTTCAAGTGTTTGTTTATCTTGGAAATAGCAGGGAAAAGTTCACACAGTTCCTATCAATTTAAACACTGTATTTTCCCGCTGTTTTATTATATAAAGTCAGAAATTTGAGGGGGGGGGGGGGGGCATAAATGTTGAGCTCCTCTGGGCCGACATACGCTTATCTTTCGTGATGGTGCGCAGAATAGAGACTCCTCTGCCTCGCTACGATAGCCTTCCCTGTGGTTCTGGAGACACCTCACTTGGCCCACTATTCT
>JAMPIV010022510.1:0-183135 GCA_024509875.1 Oreohelix idahoensis | reverse complement strand
ATGTTCATTTTCATCATGAGAAAACCCTTTCCAGCAGACAATTTATTATATGAACTTTTGGCACAGAGAACGTTAATTTTTTTAAAAAAAATAAAAATGGTTTTAAATTCCTGTAACACCTGGGATTTAGAAAGAAAAAGAGTAAAAAAAGGAAAGAATTGTAATAAGACATTGAAAAGAAAAAATTGGGAATTACATTTTTAAATAAAAAACAAAAAAAAAATTCAAAAGGGACGTGAAAAAACAATACGAAGCATGAATGCTGAGGTAAAGAAAAATAAAAGGCTTACTACATTCATGGCGTTTGAAGGGCCCTATCACTCCACAATGGTATGTGTTAGCTCAAAGGTAAAGAAAGAAAAAATGGCTCTTACACTCATGTGTTTGAAGGCCCTATCCATATAGTGTGTACACGGGGGTAAAGAAAGTAGAAGAAAAAAAAAAATGGCATATATCATGCGTTTTGAAGTGCCTTATCCACCATGTATGTTGTACACAGGTTATAAGAAAGAAAAATGGCTTACATCATGTGTTTTGTCGAAGGCCTAATCCCTCCATAATGAGTACAAGGTAAAGGAAAAAAATAAGTGGCTTCTACATCATTTGGTTTGAAGGCCTATCCATCCATGTATGTGTACAAGTGTTTAAAGCAAATGAAAATGGACTTACAATCCATGTGTTTTGGAAGGCCCTATCCTCCATGTATATGCTGTTAACAAGGTGTAAAGAAAGGAAAAATGGCGCTTACATCATGTGTTTGAAGGCTCCTATCCTCCTTAATCTGAGTACAATGGAGAAAAAGGGAAAAAAAAAATGGCTTACATCATGTGTTTGAAGGCCCTATCCTCCATGTAAGTTTACAAGGTAAAGAAACAAAAATGCAAATGGATATGTGCATGCCCATATGTAATGATAGCAATTATTGACTGTTTTCATACCATTTTTTTAAATTTTTTTTTAAGCGTTTTGTGTCATCCAGTCCCACCAAATAATCAGTATATAGGTGATGTATTCCAACTTTGTATTCTTAGCTGGCACGTGAAATTGAATGTCTAACACCCTGTACACCTGGTTAATTTGGAAAGTCGTCAGTAGTGAAATTCAACAAGGTTCGCGTGCTTGTCACCCCCCACCTCTGCCCTTATTTAATCTGTGTACTACGGGTGATATAAAAATTTGTCACTGTCTTACAGTTAAAGGCCAGGACTGGAAACATCAGCGGAATGGTCCAATTTACAACCTTTAGATATGCAGCATAATACTGTGTTGTTAGCTGAAGTAAGTGAACAGGATTTACAAGGAATTTAGTGAAGCAAACACAATGCATGTCTACGAATAATGTGATTGGACAGTTAACATTGAGAAAATAAAAAAAAACTATGATAATTAGCAAAACAGACAATTTTTAAAAAAAAATGACCACATTAAAAGATATGGCATAAATTTGGGAAAAATCCATGGTACCCAAATATTAGGTGCTTCATATCTTTGACATAATACTTAACATGAAAATTGTTTGATATGAAAAAAGAAATCAAAGATGAGAATAGGATATGGTTTTAAAGCTACATTCAACAACATGAGACAAATACTGACATCTACAACAATTAACTCTCAAAATTAACACTGATAATCATAGTGTGATTTCTTAACGGCACTCGCCACAAATCACCACGTCACAACTTCGCACTCACGTCGGGCACCTCGCACTGGACGTTTGCACACTCACCGTGCACACGCACTCTTGCTCACACATTCTCACACATCGTGTCTCTTGGACTCTTACCCGCCACACGAGTGCCTCTCTGTGCATCACCGCTCACTCTCTCGCACACACGCTCATCTACTACTCACAGTGCATCCTCCACATAATCACGCGCTCTCTCATACACTCTCTCGCATCTCTAATAACTATCTAGCACATCTCTCTCACTCGCCCACTCTCTCACTCTCCTCTCACGTCCACTCCACACACACACACCAATACCATCAAATACCGATCACCCATACCATCACATCACACCACAACACAACCATTACATAACCATACTAAACCATAACATACATAACATTTACAATGAGCATAACATGCATTGCATATACCCAACCCCTTTGCATAACATACATAACGTACATTAACAATTATGTACCCATACTACAATTACATACACTACATAACATACATTACATTTACATACATTCCACATAACATTACAATTACATTATATACATACCATACATTGCATTTGTTTACCATTGCAATTACCACACATATTACATACATAATAATACATACCCTACACTACATACACTACATACATACACTACATACATACACTACATACATACATACATTACATTCATACATAACATTCATACATACATTACATACATACATTACATACATACATTACATGGCACATACATGCATGCACCATTACATACATACAACTACATACAACATACACTACAAACATAACACATACATACAATACATTACCCCATACTCATACATACATTTCCACATACATACATTTACATACATACATAACATACTTACCATAAATAAACATACAACAACCTTAACATGCCATTACATACATGCATTACATACATGCATTACATACCTGCCCTATTACATAAACATGCATTACTGTCACGAAGTGGTTTTAATTTTATAGAGTAACCTGTGCCTGATTGAAAGCAAGACCCTAGTATGAGAAAGTCAGAGAAGATAGCATTTGAGATGGGAAAATGGCATGCCTGTGGACAGGTGAGACTATTGTGGCTCAAGAGATAGGGACCCCGGATTTGAATCTCCCCCCTGCCGCTTCGTGGACTAAACAAAAAAAAAATTGGTCTTATAGTCCCATCCCCACCCTCTGACTGCCTTGAAACACACGGAGATAAGGTGTATAATTTACCGACCACAAAAACACCACCTATACAGACAACACTTAGAGTAAGTTAGTAAAGAATAGAAGCTGATCCATATCAGTAAATAAATATATGTAATTCGATTTATTTACATACAAGAAAAACATAAAACTGGCATATTACGTCATCAAGTCAGTCGATAGCGTGCACTGTTGCACGGCCTGGAAAAAACCAAAGTAACAATTTTAATTGAGAGACACGAGAGACAAAAAGAAAAACACCCTCAAATCACATTCACTCTTCCTGTCACCCTGCTGAGGGCAACAATAAAAATGGTTAGTGCTTTAAAAAACCAAATCTAATTTGGTGGGGCTGTCAACTTTTAGCCTCCACTCTCTAACACTAATAAATTTCTAACTGTCTTAGTCCCTGGTGACTCTTCCTCAACGAACGCTACACAGCTTTCTACTTGTTAGGCGATATGCGCTGATAAAACTACACCACACACCAGAATTGCTAACATAATAGACTTGGTTTTTTTTCGAACGCAGACTCAGTGTCTATATCCTTCAATGGATACTGGCAACAGACCCTACTGTTCCTGTCTATTTTCTCCCTCCAGTCTCTCTCTCAACCACTCTCAGGGCTGATGATGCGGCTTCTCCGTTCCTCTCTTCGCTCGATTTCTACCAGGCCCTCGGTATGGTAACCGTGTCACCTGTTCCTGATTTTGGTGATGAACGATGTTCGGATATCAAGCCCGATGAGGGAACTTGATTAACTGTAGACAAAAACTTCTCTGCTGCTGAATAGCTTTTTCCCTCTTTTAACCCGCTCCAGGAGTTAGAGGAAAAAAAATCACATGACCTTGATTTCAGGCTGTACAAAAATGAAACTAGTCCTCCCCGCCACCTGCCGTTGCTAGAGACTATAATAGCGATGCTCTCGGCTGTATGATAAATAAACCTTGGTCCAGCTGAAGCATAGGGACTTCACTCGCCAGAGACCATAGGGTAATTTTCTTTTGCTCCTGACGATACTCGAGTACTCTGACCCTGAGATATGTCTTTTGCCGTGGATAATTTATTTGACAAAATTATGCTCCCCACTGTTTCGCCGAGACTCGCTGAAATTAAAAGAAACAGCGTCTAATGTACACCCTCTCTAAAATCGCTTATCTCTAACATATACGATACAAAAAATAATTCAATACACACGTGTCTCGTCAATCTCACTCCTTCTCCCTCTTTCTCTCGTTCTTCACAACAATACTATAATACTATCCCACGTGGCACTAAAATCACACTCCTCTCCCTTCTCTCGTTCTTCACAACAATACATGAAAATACACACTTTAACCCATTAACACAGGAGTTTACCGGGCTTACTCCTATTTAAATTAAATCTCGCTATAGAATAGTTTCCTCCCCTAAGCAGTATAATTCATTTACAACGTAAATCTGAAACCCTCCGACCATATTTTCTCACATTTTTTAAGGCTCAGAAAAATTAACGAAACACACCAGGGATTTTCCCACCATAAATTTTAAGCACATTAGAAAATATACAGGAATAAATGCTGGTCTAACATAACATCCTACAAATATGGCACACGTGTAGTGTAGCTTTATAACTTCCCACGTTCCTATCTACTGCCAAAAATCATAGAAAGAATAAGCACACTGTTGCATTACGTCGTTCTTCAAAAAATATTGATAATGGATGGGCACTATCGCTTTTATGTTCTTTACCTAAGGGCGAATTTCTGAAAAACCCACTAATAAGTAAAACGATTAATAAAATAGCTACATACCGATTATCGTTTGTTTTTCCCACGGTGGAGAACGATAATTACGACGTCCTACGGCCAGGCAATTATTTTTCATAGAGACCGAATCCCCGTTTTCTGTCTCATTATATATACAAGAGAAAACACCCACGCGAATTCCTCTCCCACGCATATCCCAAGCTGCGCGTGTCCGGAAATTGCGTCACATTACGTGAGGGCCGCGTGTTTCCGACGCGTCATACGGGAGTGCCCGAAAATGACGACTTCCGTAAACAATGAATCTACGGGAATCGTGAAAAAATCAGAAGAAAGTAAACTGATGCTAGAATAAAATAAACCTACCATCATAAACGAACCCATTTAATTTATCTTCTCAAACAAAATACCAAACATGATATATATTCAAATGAGAAGAAATAAAAATGGTGAAAAAGCGTGCCCGAAAATAGCGATTTCCGTAAACAACGGAAAATCGCGTGATCAGAAGAAAATAAAACTGGTGAAAATTCAAAATAGAACCACAGAATCGGGCCTGTTAAAAGTCAGAATTACAGTGTAACGTCACATAAGTCCCCCCTTTCAAGTACGGGAACCGTGCTAAATCACTGAAATCTCTGGGTTTCATACTGGCCCGTATCTAGATCTACATCCCGATCTAATCACTGTCCTAATTAGGATTGTCATACAGGCCCATCTCCATATCCTTGAGAACCTTGGCAAGCCCTGGATCGTGAGGGTCACGCCAGGGGGTTTTCTCCTGGCGACTGCAACATGACTGGTCGCCCTTCCTCCTCCCTCTCATGTGTTTTCTTCGCCCACGAATTTTCCTGGCGGCGCGTGGTAAATAATGATTACCAGATGGTGCGACCTCCCAGTGTTTTGAAACAGTCTGACTGGCTTGGCCAGACATCGCCGTAACAGGGCGTAACCGTTTGCGGTTGACTGAAGAACCGTGCACATGTTCCTTCTTGTCAGTATTTCCCTCCCTTGAGAGATGTAATACCATCGGGGGCCTAATTCCCGACGACAAAGAAGATACTTCTGAAGTAAGAGGCGTCACCACTGTTTGACCTTTAGGCTGAACAGGGCTGACAGGCGAATACGCCTTTGTAAATAACATTCCACTGTCTTTAGAGGCGTCTCTCCTCCTCATAGCAAGACAAGGATGTTTGAGCTCCCGTGGGGCTCCGTGAATTTGGGGCTTTCCCCTCTCACTTTGCTGGCCTGCAGTAGCAAGGATCGGTGTGGTTGGGTTTCCCAAAACTAAGTAAGGGCTTCCCAGGATGAAATCATGTGCTGGCTGTGCCATTACAGCTGCCTTGATGGTGCCAGACACAAACTGACATTTCACCTCAATATTGGCTACAGGCAGACGCTGTGAGATCCCTCTTCTCAAAATTCCACCAATCTCAACTATTTCTCCTGTCCATTGCCCTGGTTTCACCAAATGACGAGCGATGATACTGGGGTAAGTAAGCCCGCTGTCAAACAAACACGTAGTGGCTGTCCCATTCACTACGGCTGGTCCACTGTTAGAGAACAACTTCTCTGCCTGGACTGGTTCCCATTTATTCCCTTTAGTCCATCTCACCGGTCTTAAACAAGCTGCATGGTGAGCTGGGGGTTTGGTCATACACCGGGATGTCCAGTGGGAAGTGGTTCTACAATTCTGACAATACCTCTCATTATCTCCTCTGTTCCTAGTGGGTTCCTGAGAGGTTGTTGTCGGTGCTCTGTTATGCTGCTGGGGGCGCAAGTTATAACCAGAATGAGGCTCCTTGCGAGAAGGCCCTGGTTGCTGGTGAAGTAGCCGGCTATGATGATGAAGCTTCTTTGTCCGGGGCTGACAGGTCTGGGTGTTTCCGTTTCTGTCCCAGTACTTCGGCCTGTGCTGTCTGGTACCTTTCTGCAAACAGAATAATCTGATCGAGTTGTTGGGCACCCTGTTCTGCCAGATACCGCCTCAAGTCGGGGGACATGTTTGCCTTAACTTGTTCACACAGAACTAACTCCTCCAACCCTTCAAAAGTTTTTGCCAGTCCTGACAGTTCCCTCCACCGGGTTAGGTAATTTCTCACCCGCTCGGCAAACTGTGCGAAACTCTCTCCCTTCTCCGGCCTGCTCTCCCTGAACATGGTTTGGCATTTCCGGGGTGTCCACTGAAATCTTTGCAATAGAGCGTTTCGCAGTGCCTCAAAGTTGTTCTGGTCATCTAGGAGCATCTTGTTGTAGACTTCGTACGCATGACCTTTGAGTGATTGCAATAATTTCAGGCACCAAAGACTCTCATCCAACCCGTATGCCTTTGCCATCCGTTGAAATTTCTCCAGGAACACGTCAATCTTTTCATTCCCATTAGGGAACGAGTCAAATGGGAAGCTCATGGCTGCCATTCGGGGCCCTCCGTTTCCTGGGGTGTGTGTCGCCTCTGCTCCAGGAGAATCTCCATTAGCTGAACTGCCTTCCGAAGATCGATACTGCAGTTCCAGAGAACGCAGGGCAAGTTCATGCTGTCTCTCTGCTGCCTTCTCCGCTGCTTCCCTTTCTGCTGCCTTCTCCTGTGCTTCCAATTTCCGAAGTTCCATCTCGGCCTGCCTCTCCGCTGCTTCTGCGGCAGCGGCCCTCTCTTCTTTCGCTGCTTCTGCTTGTCTTTCCGCTGCTTCTGCAGCGGCTGCCCTGTCCTCTTTCTCTTTCTCTCGCTGAATATGCCTATCATTTTCCCTTATCAGGTAGGCCTTAGTCTCCTCCTTATCCATTCCCATGTCCTGAGCAGCCTCTCGCCAGGCAGCTCGTAACTTGGCCATATCCGCCATCTTACCTGTAAACTGCTGTAAGTTCACAAATACAGAGAAATGACAGAAAAGGAAAGGAGAAGGAACAACCTGTTACGTAATATAAAATACTCCCTCTTTAACCGCTGTTCCAAAAACCCGACCTCAGACTAGCACTAAGTCTGAATAATAACCTGAAAAAAATTTAGTTAGGAAGCTACCAAAAACCCGAAATTACCTTCCTGTTGAAGAAAAATTTCAGTATGCCATCAATTACTAAATTTCCACCAATCTAACTGACTGTAACCTGTGGAAAAACTTGTACTGGATCAGTTCTAATAGCTCAACGTCTAGGGGATAGTTAAAGAAAATCTATTTTTCAGAACTTCCTAGAGACAATCTGTGAATGTAGATCACAGAATTGATCTCCACAGAATGATCCACCGGACAATTGCCGCCCACTTGTCACGAAGTGGTTTTAATTTTATAGAGTGTGCCTGAATGAAAGCAAGACCCTAGTATGAGAAAGTCTGAGAAGATAGAATTAGATGGAAAATGACATGCCTGTGGACAGGTGAGACTATTGGCTCAAGAGATAGACCCTGGATTTGAATCTCCCCCTGCCGCTTCGTGACTAAAAAAAAAAATGGCTATAGTCTCCCCACCTCTGACTGCCTTGAAACACAAGGAGATAAGGTGTATAATTACGACCACAAACACCACTATACAGAAAACATAGAGTAAGTATAGTAAAGAATAGAAGCTGATCCAGTAAATAATATATGTATATATTTATTTACATACAAGAAAAACATAAAATGGCATATTACGTCATCAAGTCAGTCGATAGCGTGCACTGTTGCACGGCCTGGAAAAACCAAAGTAACAATTTAATTGAGAGACACGAGAGACAAAAAAAACCTCAATCACATTCACTCTTCCTGTCACCCTGCTGAGGAACAATAAAAATGGTTAGTGCTTTAAACCAAATCTAATTTGGTGGGGCTGTCAACTTTTAGCCTCCACTCTCTAACACTAATAAATTTCTACTGTCTTAGTCCTGGTGACTCTTCCTCAACGAACGCTACACAGCTTTCTACTTGTTAGGCGATATGCGCTGATAACTACACCACAAGAATTGCTAACATAATAGACTTGGTTTTTTTCGAACGCAGACTCAGTGTCTATCCTTCAAATGGATACTGAACAGACCCTACTGTTCCTGTCTATTTTCTCCCTCCGTCTCTCTAACACTCGAGGGCTGATGATGCGGCGTCTCCGTTACGCTCTTCTCTTGATTTCTATCAGGACCTAGGTATGGTAACCCTGTCACCTGTTCCTGATTTTGGTGATGACGATGTTCGGATATCAAGCATGAGGGACTTGATTAACTGTAGACAAAAACTTCTCTGCTGCTGAATAGCTTCCCTCTTTTAACCCGCTCCGGAGTTAGAGGAAAAAAAAAGTACAAAAATGAAACTAGTCTCCCGGCCACCTGCCGTTGCTAGAGACTATAATAGCGATGCTCTCGGCTGTATGATAAATAAACCTTGGTCCAGCTGAAGCATAGGGACTTCACTGCCAGAGACCATAGGGTAATTTTCTTTTGCTCCTGACGATACTCGAGTACACTGACCCTGAGATATGTCTTTTGCCGTGGATAATTTTATTTGACAAAATTATGCTCCCCACTGTTTCGCCGAGACTCGCTGAAATTAAAAGAAACAGCGTCTAATGTACACCCTCTCTAAAAATCGCTTATCTCTAACATATACGATACAAAAAATAATTCTATACACGTGTCTCGTCAATCTCACTCCTTCTCCCCTTTCTCTCGTTCTTCACAACAATACATAATACTATCCCACGTGGCACTAAAATCACACTCCTCCCCTTCTCTCGTTCTTCACAACAATACATGAAATACCACTAACCCATTAACACAGGAGTTTCCCCGGCTTACTCCTATTTAAATTAAATCTCGCTATAGGAATAGTTTCCTCCCCTAAGCAGTATAATTCATTTACAACGTAAATCTGAACCCTCCGACCATATTTCTCACATTTTTAAGGCTCAGAAAAATTAACGAACACACCAGGGATTTCCCCATAAATTTACATTAGAAAATATACAGGAATAAATGGTGGTTTTACATAACATCCTACAACAAATATGGCACACGTGTAGCTTATAACTTCCCACGTTCCTATCTACTGCCAAAATCATAGAAAGAATAAGCACACTGTTGCATTACGTCGTTCTTCAAAAATATGATAATGGATGGCACTATCGTTTATTTTAAAACTGAAAAGTTAATCTTTACCTAAGGGCGAATTTCTGAAAAACCCACTAATAAGTAAAACGATTAATAAAATAGCTACATACCGATTATCGTTTGTTTTTCCCACGGTGGAGAACGATAATTACGACGTCCTACGGCCAGGCAATTATTTTTCATAGAGACCGAATCCCCGTTTTCTGTCTCATTATATATACAAGAGAAAACACCCACGCGAATTCCTCTCCCACGCATATCCCAAGCTGCGCGTGTCCGGAAATTGCGTCACATTACGTGAGGGCCGCGTGTTTCCGACGCGTCATACGGGAGTGCCCGAAAATGACGACTTCCGTAAACAATGAATCTACGGGAATCGCGAAAAAATCAGAAGAAAGTAAACTGATGCTAGAATAAAATAAACCTACCATCATAAACGAACCCATTTAATTTATCTTCTCAAACAAAATACCAAACACGATATATATTCAAATGAGAAGAAATAAAAATGGTGAAAAAGCGTGCCCAAAAATAGCGATTTCCGTAAACAACGGAAAATCGCGTGATCAGAAGAAAATAAAACGTGAAAATTCAAAATAGAACCACAGAATCGGGCCTGTTAAAAGTCAGAATTACAGTGTAACGTCACAATTACATACATAACATACATTACATAACACACATTACATACATACATAACATACATACATAACATACATTACATACCATACATTACATATCATACATACATTACATACATACATACATACACACACGCACGCGCACACACACACCATCCGACCGACATAACTGTACCAGCAACAGCCTCCAGACTCACCCAACTCTACGTTAGCCCTGCAAGCTCCAATTGCGGTAAGTGCAGATTACATATTAGCCTATTGTGAGGAGTTACTGTGATTTTATTTTCCACAGGCTTCATTCTTTTTCTCCCGGTAATTATGTCCTGTAATTAATTGAGTTTAGTCTTCTTCTGTTGGTAATTAATTGTGTTTTCAGGAGGGATTATGGTCAGTTTTAATTTTAAGATTTGCACCAGTCTTCCTTTCTCTAAAGTAATTGCGATCACATAGGCTTTTCTTTGTAAAATAATTGCGGTAAAATTTTATTGTATTAGGCGCTTGAGTATTATTAGGCTGGGTATAAATTTTCCGACGTTAGTAACCCCTACCCGGTAAATCGATGGGTGGGTGTTGAACCTCTACCCAGGTACGTTAAAAACTGGATGCTACAACGAATCAAAGTTAAATTTGCTCACGCCAACGGTAGTAACATTATCTAACATGACGCAAGAAAGATGCGCGCGATCAGAATACACGAGTGTTACATCCATTTTCGCACAACCAATTTTGATGCGAGACTTAACAGATTACCAGATGCCGTAATCTAGCTATTTTAGACGTACTTATGTACGCACCTATGTTTCTGATATAACTTAAATTTATTATGCACCAAAGTGCACGAATTCGGTGCGATAAAATCGTTGGTTGCCATAGAGCGCTGATGACATCATAGAGCTGAGAGACAAGATGCCGGTTTTTGAAGACAGATGTTGTGCTGGTCTTTTGAGTCCCATGTTGTGGGAATAACTGATTATAATTTGATATCTTAACTACCTTCCAAGGCGAAGCGTTAGCCACAGCCAAGTTCGATTTATCTTCGTCAATATCTCCACGTGATATTTGACGCAAGTACTTTACAAGATTTTGACAGGGCTTCAGTACGGCATTGTGACCTACTGCTAGTGAGTTTCAAAATCCATTCTTACGAAGAATATCAAAGTCGATCATTTTTATGAAGTATCAAGATAAGATGTCCGGCCAAAAGAATTATATATACGTATCCTTTCAAGGATTGATGATGGAAAGGAAGTGAACTATCTTCACCTCAGTACTTTACCGTTTGCGGATTGTCCAACGGTCATTGAGGTCAGTCAAGTTGACTTTGTAACCTTGCCTATATGCAGAATTCGTTTTACCATGCCTAATGTTCCATTATGTCGTCAACGATGATGTCGTCCATGTATCGTCTAATAAATGTATGATATGAACTATCAGTCAAGACATGAATTCAGCGTCCATCTATTATACCATAATAGTCGGCCACCTGCAAGCCCGACCAAACTGACAGCATTCTTAGTCAGTAGCCTTATGAACTATGAACATTCGCGTTTATAATCAAGAACTCAAACTTCAAACAAACAACACCCAGTTCAAAACACATTTCAACTCCAACAATGAGTCAGGTATTATCTTTTGATATGATTGGCCGGGGTCAAGTTTAAATAATTCCGGCAAAATTATTTGTTCCAGAGGGATGTGACGCGATGACGTATGGCTTGGGTCTTGGCGTGGGTATTCCAATTATAAATAACAGAGTAAATCTAGTAGCACTCTCTTTGTCTCCAGAAATATCAGCCGTGAAATCTAAGTCATATTCGTCTGCTCTTAAGTGAGAAATTCAAGAATTGGGTATGTAGGCATCTTAATTTAGCGGCGTAGATAATGTGTTTCTTAATAGAATCTTAGCCCGATCTAGTAAGGATTTCTACGGGGAGTTTAATTAAAGTTAATTTAGCTTGAAGTGCCATCAATTGCTATCTTATAGAAATAATAAATGTAAGTGTGCATATAATTTTTTCTATGATAAGCTAGTACTATCTTTGGTTGGTGTAGAGGCTTTGAGAGATTAACTGTGTGAGGTTTAGCTCTTAGATACACGGGCGCTCTGTAGTATGTAGAGTGTTGTGTAAAATCACAATTTGATTGTGATTCTTTGCGGTGTAAATACGTTAGCATAATTGTGAACGTTAAGTGATTGTGTAATTAATATTATTGAGATGGGAATTAATATTTCCTCATCTTTGATTTATGATACCTTGCAGCGTATATACTTACTTACTTACTTAGTCGTTCCTCTTCTACCGTGAGGTGTAGAGGTTTGGAAGAGAGAGCGCCAGACTATCCTATCGGCTGTCTTCCTCCTGGCCTGGTTCCATTCTAGTCCTCGGTCCTTCAAAGATTATCTAATGTTGTCCTCCTAGCGGACTCTGGGTCGTCCTGGGGGTCTGGATCCTTGGCTCTTTGTTTCCCATGCTTGTCGTGGTAGCCGGTCTTCTCCCATTCTGCAGACATGGCCAAACCATCTTAGTTGGGACTGTTCTACTTGGGTCTGCAGGGGGTGGGATTTAAGGCCTTGACGTATCGTCTGATTGCGTACCATGTCTCTTCTTGTTACTTCAACCACCTTCCTCAGATACCTCTTTTCTGAGGTTTGGATCTGGCTTTTGTGGGTTGTAGTAATTGCCCATGACTCGCATCCATATGTCAAGACTGGGACATAGGTGGAGCGGTAGACAGCCACTTCGTTTTCTTACCAACCTCTCTCTTGCTGAGGAATCCTCGATTTATGGCCTCCCAATCAGCGTATATACAAGAGTGTATTCGTGTTATTTTAATTAGTCGGGTATTTGCTAGCGGGCTATTTTTGTAACGTAGTTGGAGTGAGGGATGTAATTAATTTTACGGAGATGGGATTTAATTATTCCTAATTTATTTTTGGGTTAAGCAATGACTCACCAGGGTCAGTCTGTAATATAAAGTAGGGCCTAGTATTTAGTACAGGGGATCTCCTTCAGTAATGTTTCGCTTCATAGAGAAGCCAATGTTTTGATGCTGAGGTGAGATTAACGTAACAGATTAGGTCAGCAGTGTCTGGGGTTTCCTACCAGACGGATATTTACGTTGAGGTGGGAGATGGGTAGGAGTACTTGTTATCGGTTGTGCGTAGAGGTGTGTAGGGGATAGACGGGAGATGTATTTATTTAAGGGAGTTAGGTGTTAGAGATGAGTAAATTTTGATGTGTTGTATATCTCTTGTTATTATTTGTTTCACAGCATTTTTTCACGGCACACAGAGAGGGATGCAAAATTTGCCTTACAGCGTGCCAAGATATTCGGCCTTCTCAGGAGAAGAAGGGTCGAGGCATTGCCAGAGGTGAAAGAAACTTGGTGACACGGTAGTTACCAGCGCCAAGTATGTCTGCACCAGAAAAAGATAGCAGTTCTCTTGCAGTGAAGCCCCATGCTTTAGCGGGAATGGGTTCATCTTTAAAATCCAGAGCTCTCAGCTCGTTATACCACTCCTAAAAGGCGCGTGACCTGGAGGTTGGGTTGTTGCGTAAATTTGGCCATAATAAAGCCAACGGTCCTAAACCCTAAGAGGGGTAACAGGGCAGTGAATTTAGTTTTTCATCAGCAGTGAAGCATATACATTCCGAGTCAAGTACTTAAGTCTAAAAGCCCAAGTCATCAGCTACAATATTCGTGGGAGGAGATAGGGTCAACATTCCTTCCGAATGCTTTAGAGAGGAGAGACAGAAGTTGTAGAGTCAGATAGGCAGAACAGAAACAGAGGAGAGACAGAAGTTATAGAGTCAGATAGTCAGAGCAGAGGATAGCCTCTGTGGTTGTACTGAAGAAGTCTGTTAATGGATCAGTAGCTGTGATTTGCAGTGCAGGACTTTAGAAAGTTCAGTCAGATTGTGTGTAGACAGTTACTTACATCTGCAGCCGGACAGTGGTGTTAGATTTAAATAATTTAGAATAGGATAGTTAGGAGCAACTTTATGTGTAGCGTTGGGCAGAGCAACATAACCTTTGAGGGGAAGACAGGAGTACGACAGGGATGCCCCTTATCAACCACTCTATTTTTAACAGTCATAGACTGGGTGATGCGCCAAACAACAGAGGGCAGTCCAAGAGGAATAAGATGGACTACATTTTCTACATTGGAAGATCTGGAATATGCAGATGACATTGCACTACTAGCACATTCACATCAACACATCCAGGAAAAAACAGACTTAATAAGTATAGCCAGCAGGTGGATTTGAACATCAATCTAAAGAAGTCAGAGGTCATGACGCTCAATGTGAGCAACCCTGAGCCCATATCAGCAAGGAATCAGCAACTGGAACAGACAGACACCTTCACATATCTAGGATGCATAGTAACACCAGACGGCGGAGCAAGCAAAGACATCAACAACAGAATGAACAAAGCAAGAACAGCCATTTTTAGTCTAAACAACATCTGGAAGTCCTCTGAGTACAGCACAAGCACAAAATTAAAATTATATCAGAGCTGTATGCTTTCTGTGCTTCTCTATGGTGCGGAATGCTGGAGAGTTACAGAGAAGGAAATGTCGAAATTGTCCTCTTTTCACACAACATGCCTAAGAAAAATTCACAGAATCTTTTGGCCGAATACCATCACCAACCAAGATCTGCTTACTCGGAGCAAGCAAGAGGACATGCACACCATCATAGCTGGCAGACGCTGGAGCTGGGTTGGCCATGTCCTCAGAAGAGACCCCGATGCCATCACAAGAACAGCTATGCTATGGACCCCTGAAGGAAAACGAAAGAGAGGCCGACCAAAAACAACTTGGCGGAGGACTGTGGAGTCTGAGATGCAAAGAATGAACCAGAGTTGGGGCACTGTACGAAGGATGGCTACCGACCGAGCAAAGTGGAATCAATTTGTTGTTGCCCTACAAGACGCCACAAGGCGTGATGGCCACTGACTGCTTTGACGGTCGGCGGTTAAGGATCAACGAAGATGAAGTTAGGAGCGGTGTCTCTTACTTAGAGACCCCACCAAGTACAGTGTGCATACTTCTTAACTCTTTCAGGACGTAGGGGTTTTCCCATGTTTTACGCAAGGAATTTTTTGCGACTCAGATTTTTCATATAGTGTTACCATGTAAGTGTCAGTTATTTCAAAGTTTTTAACAAATATAGTCATGTTATATATATTTAAAAAGGAAAATGGATGAGGATTTTGAATATGTTCAGTTTATAATTTAAAAAAAAAATTTTTGAGTATAAAATAGTTGGAGACTGGGAAAATAAATTTGACCAAAAAAAAACAAAACAAAAAAACATATCAGAATTACCCACTCAAGATAGCTAATGCATCATTTATGTTATCCAAGATACAAATATTTGTAAACTACATTCATTTTGGAAATAAAATACATATGGCTCAAGTTTATACTCTAACTACTTTTCAATTGGCTTCAAGAAAAGGAAAGACACTCTTTTGTCACAAATGTTCTGCGGCACAGGTTTTTCATATACTATTTACCATATAAAGTGTCAGTTATTTCAAAGTTTTTAACAAATATAGTCATGTTATACATATTTAAAAAGGAAAATGGATGAGAATTCTGAATATGTTCAGTTTATAATTTTAAAAAAATTTTTTTATGAGTATAAAAGTAGTTGGAGACTGGGAAAATAAATTTGACAAAAAAAAAAAAAAAAAAAAAACATTTCAGAATTACCCACTCAAGATAGCTAATGCATCATTTATGTTATCCAAGATCAAAATATTTGTAAACTACATTCATTTTGGAAATAAAATACATATGGCTCAAGTTTATACTCTAACTACTTTTCAATTGGCTTCAAGAAAAGGAAAGACACTCTTTTGTCACAAATTTTCTGCGGCACAGGTTTTTCATATACTATTACCATATAAGTGTCAGTTATTTCAAAGTTTTTAACAAATATAGTCATGTTATATATATTTAAAAAGGAAAATGGATGAGGATTCTGAATATGTTCAGTTTATAATTTTACAAATTTGTTTATGAGTATAAAGTAGTTGGAGACTGGGAAAATAAATTTGACAAAAAAAAAAAAAAACATATCAGAATTACCCACTCAAGATAGCTAATGCATCATTTATGTTATCCAAGATACAAATATTATTTGTAAACTACATTCATTTTGGAAATAAAAATACATTATGGCTCAAGTTTTATACTCTAACTACTTTTCAATTGGCTTCAAGAAAAGGAAAGACACTCTTTTGTCACAAATTTTCTGCGGCACAGGTTTTGCATATAGTGTTACCATGTAAGAGTCAGTTATTTCAAAGTTTTTAACTGAATATAGTCATGTTATAGATATTTAAAAAGGAAAATGAATGAAGATTGTGAAAATTTTTATGAATATAAAGTAGTTAAAGACAAGACAGAAAAATATTTTACTAAACAAAAAACAAAACAAACATATCAGACTTACCAATTGAAGCTAATCCACCATCCAATATAGAAATCACTGTAAAACTATATCCATTTTGGAAATAAACCACACATCAAGTTTATACTCTAACTACTTTCCATGTATGCTTCTGTACTTCAATTTCTGCAAAGCAGTTTTATGCTTTTTAAAATTTTCTCCCTTACAGCTGATGATACAAGGGTTTCAAAACACTAGATCGGGGTAGATGATTCATTTAGGCCTAAATTTGCGGACACACCCACTGCTCTTCCGGCTTTCGGTTGAAATCTAAAGCTATTCGTTGTTAGTTCTTAATTTCTGACACACTCCTGTTTTTCGTCTTTCCCCTTCTTGTAAAACTAAATTAGGTCCTACTGGGTCTGATGTTGAAGAATCAAAGTTAGGTGATAGAACCACGCCCACTCTTTCTAACATAATAGGCCTACCTTCATTCTCTGAATCGACATCACTGAAAGACGAATTATTCATCGAATTAGCACTAAAATCATACTGCTATAGCCGTTCTAGCAAACTAAGGGCCTGCTGAGCACTTAAACGAGCAGGTCTAGAAATATCGACCAATATAACTGGCTCGTCGTCCTGTAAGAGTTAAATTCTTTTTCCCATACAGGTTGCAAGAGTGGGTGAAAGGGTTGGGTTTCAGTATCTGTCATTTTTAATTGTTTGGTTCTTTTCAGGTGTGCGACCTCGCACGTTATTCATTTTGATGTGTTATTATTTTGTTGCGTAAATAAACGATAAACTGTATACTGGATCAGGTTCTTTCTATAACTATACTGTACGTATATGTTGTCTGTATAGTTTTGGTTGTGGACTTTTAGTGAAACCTTATCTCCTTTATGGTAGTCAGAGGTGGTGAGTCTATAGCTCTTAGTGAAGTCACGAGTGGCGAAGGAGAGTCAGTCTCGGTTCTCACCCTTGAAGCTAATAGTCTCATCTGTCCACATTCACTGTCATTTCTCATATAAATCTATCTTCTCAGACTTTCTCACACTATGGTCTTGTCTTACACTCACACAAACTCTATACTTAAATCCACTTCGTGACACCTATGTACAGTATACAGTATTTTACATTATTTTTCTACTTAACTCATATACTGTACAGTATTACCTTGCCAGATACAGTTCATTAGCTGAAATACAGTACTGTATGTGTACAGTATCTTGGCTATTTAGTCAATACAGGTACACAACAGTATCCCACATAACTTTGCTAAGTATAAAGTATGGTGTTCGCACAACGTCCAAATCGCATAACGTCCTATTTCACAGAACGAATCGTGGACGTTAAGTGACGCATGGATATATATATATATATATATATATATATATATATATATATATATATATATATATATATATATATATATATATATATATATATATATATATATATATATATATATATATATAATACTTCCTTCGTATATGGTGTAGAAACATGGACAATGAATAAGCAACTGGAAGAAAGAATTGAGGCTCTCGAGATGTGGATATATAGAAGAATGGGGCGCATCTCGTCGAAAGAGAAGAAAACAACTAAGGAGGTCCTAGAAAACCTAGGTATGAAAAGAGAACTAATGAAGGAGATCAAAATTAGGCCGCTAAAATATTTTGGCCACATAAAAAGACATAACACCTTGCAGAAGACCATAATAGAATAGAGATGAACAGGAAAGAGTCTATCAGAGTGCACCACCAAGACAAGAGACAGAAGACGGAGATCCATTACAGCCAACCTTCGATGTAGATATGGCAGGTGATGATGATGATGATGAGTAGTGAATTTATTTGCTGGCTCATCTGCCACTTGTCTAGTAAATAAAAGATAAGTAAATGAAGCCTTAGGCTATTAAATCCATTTGACTATAACAGTGTGTACATGTAGACTGAAGTTCATTGTGTATCTGTATTCAGTTAGGTTGATTTCTTTGTGTCTTGTTTTTGTTTCATTCGTAGGTTTTTTTGAATCTTTGTTCTTTACCTTATTTTTTGTGTGTCAGTGCACTAATTTTTACTACAGAAGTACAGTCAGTGATGTACTAAGTCTTGTGTGTGTGTTGAGATGGGGGGGGGGGTGTGACAACGGAGGGTGTTTCCATCAGTACTTCACAGTTTAAAACAAATAAATTAAGGGGCTGCTGTAAAACTGGTAAGGAATATAAGTATTTAAATAAATAACACGGTATTTAATCAGTTTTACAAATTACGGTTCACAAGAAACAAGGGACAACACGAAACGTCCCTTGTTTCTTGTGAACCGTAATTTGTAAAACTGATTAAATACCGTGTTATTTATTTAAATACAGTTTAAAACTACTTGCAAGCATAATTTTTCTTTATTTACTTGGGGGGGTGGGTGCCATTGGAAGGATCTACCCCGAGTGCCAAGTACTTTAAATGTGTCCCTGAGTATAGTGCCGAGTTAAATGTGACCTCTTTCAAGACAGATTTAGATTCTACCTCGTTATTTCATTAGCTCTTTAGATTTGTCATCATTTTCCATTGCGCTCCTTACGGATAGGAAGCCACGATTGCAGCTGATACATGAGTCACCTTGTACGACGACATGTCTGAGGGTGTAGTAGTCCTGTTCTTTCTTTGCCTCTTCAGAACCCCCCCCCCCCAGGAACAACATGGAGCACTTGCTTATTTATTGTTACTTTTTCATAGCATTAGCCTTGTTCTTTCTCATTTCACATATACCTTTCCAAGTCGCTCATCTTCTGCTGTTTATAAGTACAGGCATACCTCGGAGATATTGCGGGTTTGGTTCCAGACCACCGCAATAAAGCGAATATCGCAATAAAGCGGGTCACACCCATTTTTGTGGGCTTCCCAGTGCATATAAACGCCTAAAATCATGTTTACATTATGTCTATTAAGTGCTGAATAGCGCTAGATCTAAAAAAACAATGTACTGTAAAATTAAAAATAACTTAAAAATGCTAAAAACAATGCTAATCTTCATCATCTGAGCCTACACGAATCGTAATCTTTTTGCTGGTGGAGAGCCAAAATCTGTTGGAAGAAGAAGGTACTTTCTAATAAATAAACACGAATAATTTGAAAAAAGCGCGATATCTGCGAAGCACATTAAAGCGAGGTATGCCTGTATAGTATAGTAGCACCCTTCAGTCATAACTGGCTATGGGAATGCACTCCTGAGGTGATAGCCCCTCATTCTGCTTTTTTTTTCTTGGTGTCTCTCTTTGGCATGTTCTTTTCACATCTGCTTGTTGTGAGAGTTCCTTTTTGCCCAATCTGAGGTGGCACTGTAGGGAGCATCACCACTTGATGCGACTGGCAGCTTCATCCTCCCATATTGCTGGATTTATGTCCATTGTCTTCATGTCTCTCTTGTACACATCTTTGAACCTCAGCTGCAGTTGCCCAACTGTTCTTTTGCCATCTGCCAGTTGTCCGTAGAAGACATCATTGGGGATGTGACCATTTTCCATACGGCGGAGATAGCCAAACCAGCATAGTTTGTGCTGTCTAAGCAGTGTGTACATGCTTTGAAGGGCATTTTTATTTGATGTTTATGTATTATTATTTCCAATCGTGTATTGTGTCCTTTGTCATTTTCTCATACCCTTTCCGTATGTCTTATCTTTGTCTTCTTGTTGTGACTAGCTGATGAAAAGGTATAACCAAAAACATCTGTTGTTTCTAGTGTATCTGTCATTGTAAAACTGACTCAATACCAGTTTGTATTTATTTTTGCTTTAAACAATGTTCTGTCATATACCATAGGATGGGACATATGCTGAGGAAACTTGTTGATAGTATTACAAGACAGTCCTTGGTCTTGAACCCCCCAGGGTAAGAGAGGTAGAAGGAGACTGAAGGACACATGGAGAAGAGAACTGTAGACAGACATGAAAGGAATGAGGAAGACATGGAGAAGAGAACTGTAGACAGACATGAAAGGAATGAGGAAGACATGGAGAAGAGAACTGTAGACAGACATGAAAGGAATGAGGAAGACATGGAGAAGAGAACTGTAGACAGACATGAAAGGAATAAGGAAGACATGGAGAAGAGAACTGTAGACAGACATGAAAGGAATGAGGAAGACATGGAGAAAAGAACTGTAGACAGACATGAAAGGAATGAGGAAGACATGGAGAAGAGAACTGTAGACAGACATGAAAGGAATGAGGAAGACATGGAGAAGAGAACTGTAGACAGACATGAAAGGAATGAGGAAGACATGGAGAAGAGTACTGTAGACAGACATGAAAGGAATGAGGAAGACATTGAGAAGAGAACTGGAGACAGACATGAAAGGAATGAGGAAGACATGGAGAAGAGAACTGTAGACAGACATGAAAGGAATGAGGAAGACATGGAGAAGAGAACTGTAGACAGACATGAAAGGAATGAGGAAGACATGGAGAAGAGAACTGTAGACAGACCAAAGACATGGAGAAGAGAACTGTAGACAGACCAAAGACATATGGAGAAGAGAACTGTAGACAGACCAAAGACATATGGAGAAGAGAACTGTAGACAGACCAAAGACATATGGAGAAGAGAACTGTAGACAGACATGAAAGGAATGAGGAAGAGATGGAAAGACTGATGGCTCGGAGGAAGACTTGGCATAACTTTGTTGAAGGCCTGTATTCCTTGGCGAACTGAAGGGTAATGAATAAATGAATCTTGTGCCATCCATTCTGAACTTTGTGCACAAATTTATCATAATTACTATCACTCTTTTATCTAAACTACAATTCCATAGGTTAGCATTCATTGGCCTAAGTGACCACACAGTAATCGGGAATAAATTTGATCTGAACATGCTGGAAGTATGTGGCTTCAACGAAAGAGTTCCTCCGCTGATCTACAACTTCTTTGGTGGCAACATGGACTTTGGAAATGACGCTGCCCAGACAGAAGCTTTGGCAGCCCCTTAGCTAAAGTTGCATAGAGGAATACTCAGGTTAAAGTAATAATCTGTTTGTTGTAATACATTTTAAACAACTACAAATTTGTGTCTGTTCTTTATATCTATCTGTCTAATGTCATGTTGCTGTACGGAGTTTGTAGAGTGTTTCTGAAACGAGACACCTGTAGTAATTTTGTAATAACATTACATGAAAATAACTTTTAAAAGACTTTTATGAAAATTGTAAAAGTATTGTTGTTTGACTTCTTAAAATATAAAAGAATGAAGAATTCTTTCTCTTGTCTTAAGCATTACAAAGAACTTTCTCTTGTTTACCTTTAGATAGCATGATATCATGCACAAATATTTGTTAATAGTGGTCATTGGTTGGTAGAAGTAACATTTGTATGTTAACTGTCGATCTGTGTAACCATTGTCTGTGATTTACAAATAAAAGAGTTCTTTAATTAAAAAGTTGCACTACTTGGTTTTAAGGAAACAACCTTTATTGAAAGGTGCTTGAAAAGACAGTGATTTGCATTTGTGAAAAATCTTTCATAGCGTGATTCACTGATTGGATAGATATTTTATTTTATCCAATAAATTTGATCATTGTTTTGGAATTAAATGTGTTTTTCATCAAATGATTACGAGACCACATGGTCTTTTATTTTTGGGCATTCGCCCTCATGTAACCGATGAACCTTGAGTTTAGGTTGGGACACGGTGTGCCTTGCCAAAACTGTTACTTAAACAGGAAATTCACGCTGCTGAACGCAGACCCTCTGGTTGATTCTATTTTTTGACATTTATAATCAGTTTCATGGAAGGTGTTTTTTGCGTGCATGAGAGCAAATGCCTATTTTGCATGTTTTTCTATTGTTTGTCTTGCTGAGATTAACAGCCGTTGAGTGATAGGTTTTTGATAGGTGCAACATGCTTGCTTGATTCACAAATAGTTTTGTGTGATATGTATAACCTGATTGTGGCTGATTGATTCACTGATGGTTTTATATGTGGTGTTAATTATTATGGCTGATTTGTTGATAGTTTTATATGTGGTGTTAATTATTATGGCTGATTTGTTGATAGTTTTATATGGGGTATTGATAACTAGATTGTCGTTGATTGATTCGCTGGTGGTTTTATGTGTGGTATTTATGATTCTGGCTGATTGATTTGCTGATGGTTTTGTATGTGGTATCAAGAGCTATATTATGGCTAATTGATTTCTTGATGGTTTTATTAGTGATATTTGTAAGCAGATTGTGACTGATTGATTTAAGGGTATTATATGTAGTATCAGTAACTAGATTATAGCTGATCAGTGTTTTGATTGTTTAATATGTGGCATCTAAAAGTAAATTGTAGCTGATTGATTTATTGATGGTTCTATATGTGGTATTGATAACTGGACTGGTTGGTTGCTTCATTGATGTTTTTTTTTTTTTGTGGTACAGTAACTAGACTGTGGTTGATTGATTTATTGATGATTTTATTGTGAGTGGTATCTGTAACTAGAATGTAATTTAATTTAATCTTAATTTTTAGTGCCTTGTTTGCATTGAATGCATACTATTCTTCATTTAGCGTATTTATAAAATTTCTTATAGTGAGTTAGTGAGCAGGTGAACAACTGTTAAAATCAGGTCAATTAAGATTTGCCGTATCAACATTTACAAAAGAACTTAAGCTTTTCTATTTTCTTCACTAGTTTTTTATATGGTAAGAGTTATTTATGTAGACCAGGTGACAGATATTGACGTTTCTTTAATTTACAGTAAAACTTGCATCGACATGTTTGAATAATTGCTGACCAATGCAAGTCTGAATTGCTGACACATGCAAGTCCTTTGTTGAAATGTTCTTAACACCATCATGGCATTTGACTCTAGGGTGCCTATGGATTTCCTGCGCAACCCGAGTAGAAGCCAGAAGTGTACTTACTGTCCCAGCTTTACGGGAGATAAAGGGGGTGTTTCTGTGTCTCCCTGAGATACATAGCCAAGGTAGGGTGCTCATTCCTCGCCACCAAATTGCCTGCTGGTTACGCCGAGTCCCCTAAGGCTCTAGGCATCTGACCAAAAGTTGAAGGCAAAAGGATCGTCATGTCCTGAGTCTCTGTGCCTTTACAATGGGTTCCAGTCATCTGGAAATAGTGCATATAGGTTCCGGTCATCAGGAAGTAGTGCATACTCGTTCCCATTCCTAAGACTTGTTCAGTATCCATCTGGCTCCTTCCCACCCACACCGGGTGTATACGGTGTTAGTGCACCGGTTTTATTATCAAGGTTTGCTCCTCTAAATCTATTGTGTTTAGCCAGGTAGTTTGCACCCCTAGTTACCGGGACTACCTCAAGCAGGGTGTAGCTCTTCACCATAAACAATGGTCTTAGGGTATGAGAGGTGTTGCAAGGCCAAGAAGCTGACACCACACAGGTCGCTCCTTTCATACAAAATGAATTCACTAGGCCTAGGGTGAAGCAGAGAGGAGAATCCACTACCCGCAACACCAACACTTCATACACCCTGTCTGTAATGCAGACTTGGCTCCGTGTTTTTAATAAATTAAAATTATTTTATAAAATACGGCAAACAAGAATACTGAAGTAAAAAAAAAATTAATGTACGGTACAGATAATTACTTTTTTCCCCTTTTTACACATTTTATATTCAAGAACATTTTGTATCTATTCTGAGCTCTAAAGGCTATTTTCATTTTGTATTTCA
This sequence comes from Oreohelix idahoensis, assembly GCA_024509875.1. NCBI lineage: Eukaryota > Metazoa > Mollusca > Gastropoda > Stylommatophora > Oreohelicidae > Oreohelix > Oreohelix idahoensis. The sequence continues at coordinate 158,686 of JAMPIV010022510.1, read as the reverse complement.
GATCTTTGCCTGTTATCTATTTTCGTGAATACCCTTTTGTGCCCTGAATTTGTTTTGCGCACACTTTTTATTGTTATTGCCTCTAGTCTCTACCGATTCAGCAAGTCTTAATTGTTTCATAACATTCAGTTCTGGGTTGCTCATGAGATTTTTCAGGTTTATCACATTTTTAAAAGTGTAACAAGTATTTTGACATTGAAAATGTATTTCTTTATATCTCAGCTTAGAAGGTTTAATGCTATCAAATAAAATAGTGTGTACATCTTGAAATAATATCGGTCACAAGTGGTTACCCCATGCTGAACTTCATTTTGGAATGTCATACAAGGCTACTGATAGGAAGCTGGCACCCTCATGTCAAACAAATTGCTACAGAGACCAATGCTGCAAGGGCTTAGTGCAGGCTTCCTCCAAGGGCTTAGTGCAGGCTTCCTCCAAGGGCTTAGTGCAGGCTTCCTCCAAGGGCTTAGTGCAGGCTTCCTCCAAGGGCTTAGTGCAGGCTTCCTCCAAGGGCTTAGTGCAGGCTTTCTCCAAGGGCTTAGTGCAGGCTTCCTCTAAGGGCTTAGTGCAGGCTTCCTCCAAGTTCTTAGTGCAGGCTTCCTCCAAGTTCTTAGTGCAGGCTTCCTCCAAGGGCTTAGTGCAGGCTTCCTCCAAGGGCTTAGTGCAGGCTTCCTCCAAGGGGACCAGTTATAGTGGTGGCTGCATGCTTCATAAGGAACACGAAAGAAAATGATGATGGTGATAAGACACAGTGGATATAAAGAAATACATTTGATTACCTAATGTTAGCTTTGCAAGATTTCAATACTGTAGTTTTTTTTTCTTCGTTGGCTTTTCCTTATCAGATTCATTTTCAACACATTGTAATGCATGTGTAAAGTTTACTTGTTGATATTATTATAAAAATTACTGTGTGTACTCGAGTATAAGTCGATCCCACTGTAAGTCAACCCCTAGACTTTAGGACTTAAGAACCGTACAAAATGAAATACCCGATTATGAGTCAAATGAGTTTTTCGCCGATTCCAAATTCCCACAGTTTAGTGAAATTTCCTTGGCTTTCTGCAAATATTTTTCACTTTCAGCTTAACCCTTTCCTGTTTAAAATGCTTGACATTGCCCCATTAATGTGTAAAATGCATATGAGAATAAATGAACTCAGTATAAAAGATGAGAGAATGGAAGGGCAGAATGTCAGACGGGCCAGCGTGCCTAATTCTCAACCCTTTGAAAATAAAGTTAGCTTGTTCGTTCGACAGGAAAATCTGATTACTGTTGTCGGTCATTGCTAAGTAGCAGTGAGATCTTGGTATTTAGCGAGATCTAAATAGATTTCCGTAACATTAAAATGCTTCGGTTTTTCTGAATTTTTTTTTTTTTTTTTTCTTTTTAAGAGGCGATCATTATTATGATTTTTCGTGATTTTTTTTTTTAAAAGCCAAGGTTCTCTCGGTGGTCGAATGTTCGTCTTCAGGATCTGAGAAGTGACTTGTTATTTGATCAGGATGCTAAGTAGCAGTGAGATCTCTGTATCTTCTTCTTCTTTGATCCTTAGCCGCCGACCGTCAAAGCAGTCAGTGGCCATCACGCCTAGTGGCGTCTTGTAGGGCAACAACAAATTGATTCCACTTTGCTCGGTCGGCGGCCATTCTTCGTACAGTGCCCCAACTCTGGTTCATTCTTTGCATCTCAGCCTCCACAGTCCTCCGCCAGGTTGTTTTTGGTCGGCCTCTCTTTCGTTTTCCTTCAGGGGTCCAAAGCATAGCTGTTCTTGTGATGGCATCGGGGTCTCTTCTGAGGACATGGCCAATCCAGCTCCAGCGTCTGCTAGCTATGATGGTGTGCATGTCCTCTTGCTTGCTCCGAGTAAGCAGATCTTGGTTGGTGATGGTATTCGGCCAAAAGATTTGGTGAATTTTTCTTAGGCATGTTGTGTGAAAAGAGGATAATTTCGACATTTCCTTCTCTGTAACTCTCCAGCATTCCGCACCATAGAGAAGCACAGAAAGCACACAGCTCTGATATAATCTTAATTTTGTGCTTGTGCTGTATTGAGAGGACTTCCAGATGTTGTTTAGACTAAAAAAGGCTGTTCTTGCCTTATTCATTCTGATGTTGATGTCTTTGCCTGCCCCACCGTCTGGTGTTACTATGCATCCTAGGTATGTGAAGGTGTCTGTCTGTACCAGTTGCTGATTCCTTACTGATATGGGCTCAGGGTTGCTCACATTGAGCGTCATGACCTCTGACTTCTTTAGATTGATGTTCAAGCCCACCTGCTGGCTAAACTTATTAAGTCTATCCGTTTTTTCCTGGATGTGTTGATGTGAATGTGCTAGTAGTGCAATGTCATCTGCATATTCCAGATCTTCCAATGTAGAAAATGTAGTCCATCTTATTCCTCTTGGACTGCCCTCTGTTGTCTGGCGCATCACCCAATCTATGACTGTTAAAAATAGAGTGGTTGATAAGGGGCATCCCTGTCGTACTCCTGTCTTCACCTCAAAGGTTAGGTTGCTCTGCCCAACACTACACGTAAAGTTGGCATAGAGGCTTTTTATGATTGACACTATGCAGCTTGGAATTCCATAAGCCCTCAGTATTTTCCATAAACTGTCCCTATGTAAGCTGTCGAAAGCCTTTTCAAAATCAACTAAATTAATGTACAGCTGTCTTTGCCATTCTGAGCACTGCTCTATAATGTTCCTGAGAGTGAATATATGATTTACACATCTTCTGTTCTTTCTAAATCCTGCTTGTTCTTTCCTCAGTTTGTGGTCTACTGCTTTTGAAATTCTCTGAATAATTATCCTGCCTAGTATTTTGCTGGGAACTGAGAGAAGAGTGATTCCTCTCCAATTATTGCACTCTGCAAGATCTCCCTTCTTGGGCAATTTGACAATTATTCCTTTGTTCCACTCTGATGGTGTTGTCCCCGTTTTCCAGACTTGTGCAAATAGTGGTTCTAATAGTTCTGCTGCTAGCTCAGGGTCTGTCTTAAATAGCTCTGCATTTAAGTTATCATGGCTAGGAGCTTTTCCGTTCTTTAACCCTTTGATTGCTGTGATAATTTCTTCTTTTCGTGGAATGTCTGTATTTACATCTAGATCGTTTTCAGCCTCAGGAACATTCAATTGTGTCTCTGGTGGTTCCTTGTTCAGAGTTTCTCTGAAGTGCTCTGCCCATCTTGTTTCCTGTCCCTCTGCTGTCTCTTACTAATGTAATATTGTTTGCACCTCGTTTTCCGCTGATGAATTTAGTTATTTTGTATACTGTGCGTTGTTCATTTCTCAGTGCTGCCTCTTCTGCCTGTCTTGCAAGATCGTCTAGGAAATTCCTTTTGTTGGCTCGGGTTTGGCGTTTAACTTCCTTGTCCAGCTGACTGTACTGTTCGCTATATAGTTGCTTTAACCTGGGGGACTTCGCTTCTGTTTTCTTTCTTTTCATTTCCTTTCTCAGTGTTATGGTGTTTAAAGTTTCTGGTGTTATCCAGTCTTGCTTCTTCCTTTCCTGGAATCCCAAGCATGATTTGCTGCTTTCCTTATATATTGTTGAAATGGTGTTGAATTTCTGGTCTATATCATCAGTCAATGTCTTTTCCTGACTTTTGGCAAATTGATATCGTTTCTTTGTCAGCCGCAAAAGCTTTTCTGGTAAGGGGGTCCTTCAATTTGCTGATGTCAAACCTTTTCTGTGTAGTTACAGTTGGTCCAGCCCTTCTTAGTTTCACTTTCAGTTTTGCTACTACTAAATGGTGATCACTTCCCACATCTGCACATCTTCTTACCTTCACATCTTGTAATGCATGTCTCCATCTACCGTTAATCATGATGTGGTCTATTTGGTTTCTGTCCCGACCATTTGGTGATTCCCATGTTAATTTGTGAATTTCTTTATGTGGGAAAAGTGTTCCTCCAATGACCAGGTTGTTAATACTACAGAAACTTATTAATTTATCCCCATTTTCGTTTGCTGTTCCGCTGCCGCATTTCCCCATTACTCTTTCATTATATGTATTGTGTGTACCAACTTTCGCATTGAGGTCTCCCATTACTATGATAAGATTCCTATCTAGGTGTGTCTTCCATTTCTTTCTGCAGTTGTTGATAGAATTCATCCTTGACCTCTTCATTGCTGTCATTCGTTGGTGCGTAGCATTGTATTATTGTAGTATTGGTGAATCTACCTCTTAATCTTATCAGTCTGTTGTTGATGGGTTTCTATTCTAGTAATGTCCTTTCTATTCCTTTCTGTAGAATAATGGCTACACCTTCATTGTGCTGTCCATCCTCTCTTCCAGAGTAAAGTACTGTTTCTCCTGTTGCTGTTTTAACTTTTCCTGCCCCTGTCCATCTGCTCTCGCTTATCCCTAGAATGTGTAACCTATGGTTTCTCATGTCTGCCGTGACCTGTTTTAGTTTACCCGTCTCATTCATTGTCCTGACATTCCAAAATCCTATTCTTGTATCATGTTTTGCGGTCAGGACATCCGTTCTCATGTCAGTGGCTTCCTTTCGGCTTTAACCACTGACAGTCATACGAGCCTCAGACTCCGGATGTCCGTCCCGCAGCAAAGTTTGTTTATTCGTTGTTGTTTCCGTAACTTCAATTTTTTTTACATAGACAGGGGTGTCAGCCCTATGCTAAAACCCCCAACCTGGAGGACCAGGGTGTCTGCTTTAGTCTGACCCCTGCCCACGCAAACCTGTCCAGCTTGGTAGAACCTTCCAGGAGTAAAACTCCCACTGGCATAGCTCTGGGGGTAATCAAAGTACGCAAGCCGCCATACCTCAACAAGGTATTGACACCGGTGATGGCAGATCTCTGTATCTAGTGAGTTATAAATAATTTCCGGTAGGCCTACAATAAAATGCTTCCATTTTTCAGAATTTTTTGTTAGAGCCCATTGCTATTATAATTTTTCGTGATTTTGTTAAAAGCTAAGGCTTTTTTGGGCAGTCAAATATTTGTTTTGGGATCTGAGAAGTCGCTTGTTATTTGATCAGGATGCTAACCGTGTGGCCAAATCAGATTTGGATGTTGAATAAGGGCCTGATTTAGATTCTGATGGTGATGAAATTGAATCTAGTGAAAGAAGTAATGGTATTGCTGATAGATCAAACGAAGAAGGCTGGTCAACAAGGCGTACTGCAGTTAAAATTTGTGACTTAATAGGAATTCAAACGTGTAGGCCTATTACTTAAGATATTTTTATAAAAATATTTAATAAAGCAGCAAATTTATATCTGAAGGATACCAGTGTGCAACTTTGACCGGTTTCATAAATCTTTTTTTAAAACTCGAATGCAAGCCAGGGGTTTGTTTTTTAAGGTCCAAAAAGAGAAAATATGTCTCGATTTATACCCGTGTATATACGGTAATTATTGTTGAAGCATCAGTGATAATTTTCAAAAAATAAATTTTCAACCTTTAGGTGTTTCGACTCTGTACCCTGTAATAATTTAGGGCTTTTCATCAGATGTATCCAGTGGTGTTCAAATTTTTTACAGCCAGTTTTGTCAGATATTGACTTTACCAGAGCAATTGCTGTTTGTACAATATAAAATAAAATGTTAGAAAAACAGTGCTGTTCCCATTACACTTACTGCGACACATGTAGAATTGGATGAATTGGGCAATTTGATATAAATCCATTTTTTGCCTTGTCTATAACCTTTTATCCAAATACCTGAAAACTGAAATATTCTGCAAATCAAAAGTTTCTTTGGGCAACTTTCTATCACAATTTGGACTTTAGGTTATATTTTTCTAATGCATTTTGGGTTACTTGGGCTATTTTTGGGGAATTTAGGCCACTTTTTGGAATGCGAGTTGGACAACACCTGTAAACCGAAAAAATCCAGTTTCTGAAACAAATCTGTCCCCTGAGGATTAGAGATCAAAGGTCACTGACCTGTATTAGCCTAAATTTGTTACTTAAGTAAATTCAGCAAGCAGTTCTGCAAACCTGGCAGATTTTAACAACCGGCTTGGGCAAACCAGCTGAATGACACCATTGGATGTATGTTGTGTAGCATATCATTATGATATGATGTCAGCATGTATGTTGTGTAGCATATCGTTATGATATGATGTCAGCATGTATGTTGTGTAGCATATCGTTATGATATGATGTCAGCATGTATGTTGTGTAGCATATCGTTATGATATGATGTCAGCATGTATGTTGTGTAGCATATCATTATGATATGATGTCAGCATGTATGTTGTGTAGCATATCGTTATGATATGATGTCAGCATGTATGTTGTGTAGCATATCGTTATGATATGATGTCAGCATGTATGTTGTGTAGCATATTGTTATGATATGATGTCAGCATGTATGTTGTGTAGCATATCTTTATGATATGATGTCAGCATGTGTGTTGTGTAGCATATCGTTATGATATGATGTCAGCATGTATGTTGTATAGCATATCGTTATGATATGATGTCAGCATGTATGTTGTGTAGCATATCGTTATATGATATGATGTCAGCATGTATGTTACTTACCATGAGAGTTACTCTTTATTTACGCTCATTTAGTTAACTTGCTTGATTGTTTATACTGTGTATGTGACCGATTGTTTATTTTACAGCAACAGTTGACACAATGACATTAAGATCACAGTTTAAAATGTCAGTTTTTGATGCAAATATTTATATTTTTTATATAGAGGGCTTGCTTCTCAAGGCAGTTAGTGGGTTCGAAATCTTGTAGCAGCACGCTCCAGTCAACCTAGTTGTAAATGAGTACCTGACTCTACTCTTGATTTAGGGAAGGCAAAGGCAGCGAGTAAGGTAAACTGTCACCCCCACCTATGAGATTAGTATAGTGAGATCTCTAACACTCCACTTGCTTATGGCAATCGTATTAAGTGTACGTGTACAATGAGCACAGTGACTCAGTCATATTAAGTGTACATGTACAATGAGCACAGTGACTCAGTCGTATTAAGTATACATGTACAATGAGCACAGTGACTCAGTCATATTAAGTGTACATGTACAATGAGCACAGTGACTCAGTCATATTAAGTGTACATGTACAATGAGCACAGTGACTCAGTCATATTAAGTGTACATGTACAATGAGCACAGTGACTCAGTCATATTAAGTGTACATGTACAATGAGCACAGTGACTCAGTCATATTAAGTGTACATGTACAATGAGCACATTGACTCAGTCATATTAAGTGTACATGTACAATGAGCACAGTGACTCAGTCATATTAAGTGTACATGTACAATGAGCACAGTGACTCAGTCATATTAAGTGTACATGTACAATGAGCACAGTGACTCAGTCATATTAAGTGTACATGTACAATGACCACAGGAACTCAGTCATATTAAGTGTACGTGTACAATGAGCACAGTGACTCAGTCATATTAAGTGTAAATTAATATTAGACAAACATAAAGGTATGTTTTCCTTATGTGTTATTCATATTAAGTGTACATGTACAATGAGCACAGTGACTCAGTCATATTAAGTGTACGTGTACAATGAGCACAGTGACTCAGTCATATTAAGTGTACATGTACAATGAGCACAGTGACTCAGTCATATTAAGTGTACGTGTACAATGAGCACAGTGACTCAGTCATATTAAGTGTACGTGTACAATGAGCACAGTGACTCAGTCATATTATGTGTACATGTACAATGAGCACAGTGACTCAGTCATATTAAGTGTACGTGTACAATGAGCACAGTGACTCAGTCATATTAAGTGTACATGTACAATGAGCACAGTGACTCAGTCGTATTAAGTGTACATGTACAATGAGCACAGTGACTCAGTCATATTAAGTGTACATGTACAATGAGCACAGTGACTCAGTCATATTAAGTGTACATGTACAATGAGCACAGTGACTCAGTCATATTAAGTGTACGTGTACAATGAGCACAGTGACTCCGTCATATTAAGATCACAGCTTAAGATTTCAGTGTTTGATGCTAATATTTTTATACTTTTTATGGTAGATTAGCATATGCCATTAAATTGATGCGAGCAAGTTTTGTTTTTTTTTTCTGTTATTTCTGGCGATACATTAAACATTTAAATCCATGGAGAAGAAGCAGAACATAATGCCCCCCTTGAAATTATAGAAAAAGATTAGATTTGTAGTTCTGAATGAATGATTTCTAATTTTTCATTAAACCTTTTAGGCAGTTAAATATCTCGTATTGATTTATTATTAGTCACTTGCTGGTTGTTTCAGACTTGATTGAGATACTAAATTAATTTTGTATTTGAAAGATATGTTTGAGGAGAACGCTGTGATGATTTTGCATTGAACAAAACTCTGTGTCGAGGTATTGTCTGTCCATAAATGACAAGTGTTAGTATAGTCCACATGGCGAGTGCTAATATGTCACGACTCTGGTTATTCTTGCCTGTTTCTATAGATACATGTTCAGATTGACATGTTAACCATCCATTTATATTAAATGCATTCATTTCTTTAATATTTCAGGTGATAGGGTAAACCATATCTGTGTATGTGAAAGTCACGTGCAGTTAAGTGAAAGTGATGATCACATATGTGCAGTTAAGTGAAAGTGATGATCTCATATGTTCAGTTAAGTGAAAGTGATGATCTCATATGTGCAGTTAAGTGAAAGTGATGATCACATATGTGCAGTTAAGTGAAAGTGATGATCACATATGTTCAGTTAAGTGAAAGTGATGATCACATATGTGCAGTTAAGTGAAAGTGATGATCTCATATGTTCAGTTAAGTGAAAGTGATGATCTCATATGTGCAGTTAAGTGAAAGTGATGATCACATATGTTCCATTTGTGATGATCACATATATGCAGTTAAGTGAAAGTGATGATCACATATGTTCAGTTAAGTGAAAGTGATGATCACATATGTTCAGTTAAGTGAAAGTGATGATCACATATGTGCAGTTAAGTGACTGCCACATATGTGCAGTTAAGTGAAAGTGATCATTACATATGTGCAATTAAGTGAGTGATGGCCACACGTGTGCTGTTCAGTAAAAGTGATGATACAGGAATAAATACCTTTTGTTCTCCACATTTTTGCTTTGCAAAATGCCTATTAATATTCATGATTTATACATCTGAACTAATTAATGAAGCTGATGCAGATCATGATGCATTATGACTTGTAAATTTTGAAATGTGTTAAGTATCTGGTCTGTTAAAGTAAATAATTGAAGTTTTGTCATACTTTCCATAAAACTTTGGAAGCTTGCCTAAGAACTGTCAAGCAACTTTGTGCTTTGAATACATTCTGCTATATATTTGTACATGAAGATACAATGGTGGCACAGTTCAGTTTATTTTGCCCCAGTTGTTTTGTTTTGTATGTTTGGCTTCAAAGCTTGTGTAAGTGAGTGGTATATGCAGAGGGATTTAAAAGTCATTTCCTATTTTCAAATGACTTCTTCTCTCCTATCTAACAAATTTTAATGAAACAATCATCATAATAAAGACTAATAACTGCCATTTTATGACATAAACTGCTGTGTCACATTGACATACAACTTAGTTCTGCAGATGATTTCATAGCGGGCAGCAATCTTTGCTGTTTCCTGAAGCGTCGGCCATTAAAAATTTTACTATGTTTCTAGAAATAAGAAACGTATTTGTCAAATGGTAATTTTTGCTTATTGTTTTGACATATATATATATGTCCAGGGGATACAGATGACAATATAAACATTTAAAATTAGGAAATCACTTTTGAATCGCCCTGTAGATGCTTCATTAGTTGTATGACGAGATGTAACGACATGTATAATATTGCTTTTCCACAATTTTACTTGCTGTTGTACCTGGCGCGTTTGTAAGAACAATTGTTTAATAGATTTTGTTAGTTGAACTCTACACTTTTCTTAACTTCATGGATAAGTTTAAAAAAAAATAGAGTTAGTTATGCTGACGTTTGCCCCGTGTTAATGGGCATCTCTGAGGAGACCAAAAAAAAAAAAAAGATTAGGACAACTGCACAGTCAGGTATGTCATACTAATATGAGGTTGTGTATGGGGGCTTTCAACCTCATATAAAACAAACTGGCGCAGAAACCACAGTTGCAAGAGCATGTAAATTCTTGGTTCAAGCTTTCTGGACGGGAACCAGCCACAGTTGTGGATGCATGCTCTGTATGGAGCGTTAAGGAAAACGGTGATGATAAGTAAGATAAATGCAAGACAAACATTTAGATAATATATGTAATAAAGGGAATGAATTGGTGGCATACGGAGCAGGCAAGAAAGAAATTAAGCGTGGATTACACCATTGTAGGGTAGGTTCTCAGAGATAGTTCAGTGAATATAACATATAGGACTTCCACGATTGTAAATTTGTTGCAGGTTATGCGTGCAGCTAATAGTCACACAAAGAAGGAAAGAATAGGAGCCGACCAGAATGTAAACCTCATTATGTAAACAGTTAGCCTAAGAAAGAACCACATGATTGTATTGGTTCAGACTTCCTGCATTCGTAGCTTCATGGGCATAGGCAGCAAAAAGGGAAATAAAGGGTCATACTATGGTAGAAAATCTGGACAGTTACAAAGCAAATTGTCATCCTGGGTTGTTGTCATATTTGGGGGGCTTATAGTCACATGACATAGAAAATGGAGACATATGATAAAGCTACCATTGCTGTCATTCTTCTTACAATGTGCAGGAGCAGTTCTCATGCTTCTGCAGTAATGATATCTATAGCAGTTTGTGTAACATGATAAGACATACAATCCTGCTTAGCTGTCTTTTATGATATGCTTGTTATAGATCAGGCCTGCTATTTGCTTCTAGTTATTGGACCACAAAATCCACAGGGGTAAGAAACGAATTTAACTTCCACAAAACCTGCCCAATAAAGTGGCCGCTATTTTTTTTTGTTTTTTGGACTTTATGTTCTGGCACTTTGTATTTAAAATGTGAGTTACCAAACCTGAGGTTTTTGATAAACATTTAATTTTGTGTGGATTTTTGTTTCCAGGAATTCATTCTCCACATTATTTCTATTTTTAAAAATTGTTATCCTTTCTTTCAATAATTCCTTTTTTAATGAAAAAAAAACGTATTCAAACTTGCTTTTTTCCCCCACCCAGTGTGATTTGTTGTATATGCAAAAATATTTTTTTGTTTTTTGCATCTTTTTAAAAAGTTGATACATGTTGGTGCTTGTTTGTGATTTTGTTGCTGCCAAGTTGATTTGATGACCATTGCTGAAAGGTTGCTGCCAAGTTGATTTGATGACCATTGCTGAAAGGTTTCTGCGAGTTTGTCTGCAGACCTACCTGCTTATTTGGCATTGCTATACATTTTTTTTTTTTAGCATTCAATAAAGTTCTGACAATGTTGGTACAAAAGAACCTTGGTGTGTTGTTTATATTATTTTTCTCTGAAGGTGCAAACAAGGTCATGTTTGAAATCTATACTTGATCTCTGTACTCCTCTCTCTATTGTCAACACATCTTGTGAACCTTAATTTTTATTCTTAGAAGGTCTAGGAGAAGTTGGTGATCTGATCCTCTATCTCAGTGAGGCACACAGTAAGGATTCCAGGGGTACATGGTCGAATTTTGAAATTGTACTTCATATTTTTTTTTTAAACCCGGTTAGTTCCTGGGGGGACACTGAAGAAACAAAGAATAGAACTCGTGCATCCTCAGACCTGTCATACAAGGTGATCTATATTATTTTATTTACTTTACACAAATTTATGGCGCCTGACTCTCCCTCCCCGCCCCCCCCCCACACACACACTCTCTGTTTTGTGTGTAGGGCCAAACCCCATTCCTTTAGTTATTTCCTTGGGCATGTCATAAAAGGTGGCTAATATGAAGTTGTGCATGGGCAAGCAACCTCATCATGTAAGATAAATTACTACCGTACAAACTGCTGCTGTAAGAGAGTGTGCTTTGGTGTAGGCTTCCATCAGCAGTAGTAGCTTCATGCCCCATAATGAGTGACTAGAGAGATGATGATGATGATGATGATCAGTAAAACACCAAGGTGCTAGTTAGAAGATGTGATGGAATAATTGTTGTTTAAATAGTGCTGCTGAGCTTCAGCTCTTTTTGCAGCCAATACCAAGTTGAAGACTCCTTGGTATTATCTACACTGTAGATCTAGGCTTTTCATGTGGCTTTTCTGCCATTCCGAAATGTGTTGAGCTGAAATCATGAGCTCCAGCTTTGCTTTCATTTAAAGGATCGTCACATCTAGTCCCAAGCTAGGATTAAGAAGTCCGTGGCATACTGTGCATTCCTCGCCATCCAAGTGCACTCACCAACAATGCAGAGCTAAAATACTCTGCTCTGGTTCTGGGTTCTCCCAAGGAATTGTCACGTCCTGCACAGAGCCACTTCTCAGCTCCCACTGTCTATCACTGGGTCCACAGTGAGATCCTCCTACAGCAGTCAACCAGGTCAAAGCCACAGAGTCACGTCTGGGGCTCAAGTGACTTCTCCAAGCTTAGTGTGCAATGCTGTGTTCTCAACAAGTTTCACCACAGGGAGAATCCCTGGAAGTGTGTGGATGATTTCAAGAGTCAATAAAAGTGTAATTAGCTGCAAAGACAGAAGTTCACTTCTACATATGTATATTGTAGCATTGTGCATAGCTGGTGGTCATGTAAAGAATGGCTCCAGATATGCCTCCATGCATAATGTGATGGAATAAATTGTACAGCAATGCTAAAATACTGATACACAACAGATGAAACATTTTGTAAATAATTTATTGATTTCTGTGAGGTTAAGCTTTTACAAACTAAATGGTAACTTAAAAAAATATAGTAAAAAATATAAAAATCTGATTAGCTCAAGATAGCTGAAAATGCACGCTATATACAAATTATATTATTGCACTGAAAATTGATTTCAAAGAATTTATTAACCAAGAGATGTTTGCACACTGGAATAAACAGGGCTGGTTAATATTATCACAAACATTTGTAGGACTGAGAATAATGAATCTTCACTGTGTAGTACCATTCCTCTACTTCACTTTGTAGTAGGCTATTTTTAAGTTTCATCATTTTATCATTTTGCTCCCTACGGAGTACGGAGCCAAAACTGCAGCTGTGTCATAAAATTAACAAGTGATACAACGTAAAAATATCTCCAAAGGATAAAATGTAAGGATAAAAACATAACGCGTAAGCTGCTGATAGTACATGATCGCCCTGACCGCGGGTCATCACCCTCCATAAAAATTGACTTGTTAGACGGGAAATCAAAACGGTTACCATTTGGAGGGATGAGAACGGCGGATCAAAAGAAAAAAAAAAAATATGACTGAAAAAAATTGCGTGAGACTAGCAAGGCTAAGGAGACGCACTTGGGGGGGGGGAACGGAGGAAAAAATTCACGTCCCCAAATTGACACGAGGTACGGGAACGGACGCTTTTGCGATACCAAGCCTTTGATTTGAATTCAGCGGCTAAACGCAGATGCTTGAAATATTACAAAATTTAAAAAGTAACTTTTTCTTAATATTAATGTTAGGAATATAAAAATTAGCTGGCCGGATGGCCCATTCTGAGCAGTGAAATAATATGTTTTTAATTTTACAGACGGATAGATAATAATGAAAATAATGACAAAAGACAGTGTTGTTCACAACAGCGAAGGACTGCATTGAATCAAAAGTGTCGCTATTTGCACAAAAATCGCGACCTAGAGACGCAGGTGTTCAAATCTAATTAGCATGGAAGAGAAGGGATATTGGTGGGAGCTGTGTCTAAAAATAACTTTTAACGACAAAATTTTGGAGGGGAGAGAAAGGTTGGTTCAAAAATCAAGTACGTTTTGTAAAAACGCAAGTAGAGACGGACAGACTAACAGATAAAAATCCATACTTGACTGAAGCATGACTGAAATGACTTTAGTGTAGGAAATTTGAATTTAAAAAAACCAAGGCATTGATTGGCCACAGACAATCATATTATCCGCGCTCAGACGAGCTTTTTTGCCATTCCTCAATAGTTGTCCAGTGATAGACACAGTAAATTTCAAGTGTGGTGATTTCCAAATGAAATAAATTGAAATAAGTTCAGGGACGCCATACTATAGCCAGCAGCTCAGCTGAGTTTTGCTAGCATTTCTGTGTTCTTTATTCATAATCTGGTAAGATTGAAATTATTTCTTTGTATATTTTGAATATTGTTTAATGTCCGAGTGATTTGATACTGCCATATCGAAATCTAGCCTTACAAACAAGTAAGGATTCGCTCTGGACCCCCCGCCCTAGTTCAGGGTCTAGGGACAAACAATATATAAACTACAGCAAGGTTTAGGAAGGGGTGATCAAGTGTTGAGAACAGTGAATCATATCACCTATCCTATTCTATGGCAGTGAGATAATGCACCTATTTCAGAATCTGTAGACTGGGGAAACTTACCCTATGCGAAACCAACTAGGTAAGATGTGCTGTCTGGTCAGAGAGAACTGACCCTGTTTATGTGGTGTTATTGTAATTTGTTATGTGTAGAAGTGGCTTATTAGGTAAGGTTCTGAGCAAAAACCAATACTTTATTTCAGAGCTGTGAGTTCGATCTTGACACTAAGGTGGTGTCAAATGCTGATTAATAATTGAAGTGAGGACCCTGCAGGGTACATTTCGACAGAACATCTGTGTATTGCTCAAGCACGGAGAGGTGGGGCCATCATATTCCAGCACCAGAACAAATCTGGCAAAGTTAAGTAGGCTAGCTGGCCTGCTGAACTTACACCAACTTCATAAAACTAGCACCCAAGAGAATTTACTACTGAAGCATCCCATTTCCTTCCATCATTAATGGACAATGCTGTGTAGGCATAAACAGGGAGGGATGAAGCCACCCCAACAGCACATCAACACATTGATACCCAATTATCTCAGGAGCACGAAAGGGCCTTCATATTCACAGTTTACTCTCCTTCACAGCTGACCTCACACACACTAGGTGATAACACCACCATACAATACCATCAAAATCCACTACATATATTGGGGTCTTGTCCAGGGATAATTAGCATAAACAGTAATATAAGGATCTCCTGGTGGGAGAAATAAAATTAGGGGAACAAAATTGTAAAATTCCCTTAAAATTAAAAGTGTCCCTTTAAATTAAAAGGGCAATTAGAAGTTGGTGAATCTTCACAGCCAGTAATAATTAATTAGTTAACTGGTTAGTTGGAATTAGTTAGACTATAGTCATAAGAAGTACTTAGTGTATTTACTGGTTAGAGATTTATCTTGTATATTATTATATTGTCTAAAAAGTATGGCGGAGCTAGCAAAATTCCGATCAGCTGCTGTGCTGACCGCAAAGGAGATGGGAATGGATGGTCAAATTTTAATTCAATACGTAACGGCTGAATGTGATAAATATATTGAAAGGGAAGATAGAAAGGTTGCTGAAGAGAAGAGGTTACAAATTGAGGCGGATAGAGAAATTAAGAGGCTGCAGATTGAGGCAGAAGACAAACGACAGCAAAGGGAGGCAGAAGATAGAAGGTTGCAAAGGGAGCATGAATTACGACTAAGGGAGCTAGAATTACAAGGCCAGGCTCCTGAAAATGGTGCCAGCCCTTTTGCCTCAGATGCTACGCCCAGTCTGGGAGCCTCAAACTCAGCTATGGGGTTTCATTTAGACCATTTTGTTGAAAAAGACGATGACATAGAGGGGTACCTAGGACGTTTTGAGTTATTAGCTACTACATAAGGGTTAGAGAGAGAGAGGTGGAGTTTAAAGCTATCACAGGGACTGAGAGGTACTTCTTATGAAGTCTTTGCTAAAATGAACAGGGAAGACCAAGACAATTATGACATGTTAAAGCAGGCTTTGTTATTAAGGTACGAGAAGAATGGTGAATTTTATCGTAAGAAATTTAGAAATGCCAAACTGTTGTCTGGGGAGACATACCACCAATTCTCTGCTAGACTGGAAACCTATTTGGAGAAATGGACTGCTCTGGGGAAGACCCAAGATCTTAAAGAAATGATCATGATTGAGCAATTGAGGGAGTCCATGGCTCCAGACATGAGAAAATTTCTCATGGAACAAGGTGCAGAGAAGTTGGGAGAGGTGTTAAATGTCGCTGAGAGGTATCAGGCAGCCCAGGCAGAGGTAAGTGGTGCTAAAAAGAAGCACATAGACAATTTTAAAGCTCCACAGCAATTTAATAAATTTGATAATAGAGAGCAGGGAAATAAAGGTAGGACAAACTTTGAGCGGCCAAGAAATGACTATCGCGACAGAAACTCACAGTTCAATGACCAAAAGTTCACTGAAAGAAAACCGTTGAACCAAGGAAAAAGATGGTGTAAATGGTGCAAGAAGGATAACCATAACACCGAATTTTGTAGAAGGAAACCTTCAAACATTGCTGCAAAGATTAAAGGTTAATCCTAATGGACAACAGGAACCTTATCACCCCCCAGTTTGTGAGGATGTTATTTGTAATGGGGTCACCATAAGGTGCCTTTATGATACAGGTTTGGATTATGATTCAGTTGTGAAGTCTAGCCTAGTGGACCCAAGTCAGTATACCACAGAAACAGTGGAAATACAAGGGGCGACTAAGGACATACCACTCATGACACTTCCCATCGCAAGGATAACGGTGAAAACTCGCTATGTGGAAGGAGAAATCAGAGCAGCAGTGATAGATGAACCAATCTACCCTCTGATATTGGGGTGTAGATACGTCTTCTTGGGGAATCCCGAGCAACCTGTGATCATGGCGACAGTGCAGACCAGGTCACAGAAGAAGGAGGAAGAAGGTGAACCTATAAATGCTCATCCAGAGGAGATGAGGAAGGTGCAGGCTGAGGATAGGACACTCAAGCCCTGTTTCAAAAAATAACCCAAAGCCCACACACCTCCAAGCACGGGAGAGTACTTTGTGAAGAACAGATTATTATATAGGAAGACAGGAACTAGATCCACTGGTCACGGACAGTTAGTTCTTCCCAAGATATATAGGGCAAACTTAATAAGGAGCTTACATGTTGGAAAAGATGGTGACCATGAGAAAGTCGGTACCATCTGCCAAAAGATTGCTCGAAAATACTATTGGCCCGACGTATATGTCGATGTTGAAAACTTTGTAGAAGCATGTGGCGTATTTCATGAGGGAACACCCCCAAAGGGAAAATATGTGCAGGACCTAGAAACGCCACGGGGCAACTTTAGGCCTGAAAGGAAAACTAATTATACTCGGGTAGACAAAGTGGAATGGGAGCCCCCTTTTCACACCCAGTCTTCACTTGAATGGATTAACATGGCCACTATGCGAAGAGTACAAAGAAGAAATATTTTACCCAGGATAAGATGACAATCCCTCGGTCAGACTTATATAAACTGGAAGAACAGACAAGAGGAGCGAAGATCTCTCATAAGCAATCTAAAGTGGGGAGACAAACAAACCCAGAACAAAAAATTAGGTAATGGACTCATTTTGTAGTGTCTAGCCATATTCTAGGTCAAGAAATGTCCTCATTTATAAAGCTTCCTAATGGACGGAAACCTGAAAAATGGGGTTCCATGACAAAATAAAAGTCATGCATAACATTAAAGGATCCAGATGATAACTTTTATTATGGGGACCTAGGACGGATGGAAAGGCGGAAGATACCTGTTACACATACTCTTAATCAACTATGTGAACGAACTGACACCACTCGTTTGAAAGCAAGCTGGATGGAAAACTGGCCCAATGAAAATTTGAACAACCAAAGCCCAGAACGCCCCAACCATCATCATATTTTAATAGGAAGGCAAAGGACCCGAGAACTAGGCTGTCGGGGAGAAGAAGGTGCTATCTTCTACAAACCCGGTACGCCAAGAATTACATTACTCAAATTGGTTGCAAGGTCCATATACCGGTTCTCGAGAATGGTGTCTAGAACACCCCCCCCCAACTATACCTAATTGACAAACCAGGGGAAGGAGAAACGTTTAATCCCTGATAAACCTCATATAAAGGAAGCTATACTGGCTTGACCCACACTCCAGGAAAAGCCACCCTCTTCACATGGGACCTTGGTCTAATCTGCCAACCTCAGATTAAAAAGGCAAACCCCACAACCACCCTTCAACATAGAATACCCCATTACACTCTTGTGCAAACAGCAAGCGTAGCATTAAAAGTCCAGTAAGCCACCTGACCCTAACTCCATCAGAGGGAAGAGTTTCTCTAACCCCCCCTTAAATGGGAGGACACATTACAGATGTTTTCAACAGATAAACCATGGCCATACTAAATTATGCTATACACAGTTATGGACTCCATGAATCCTGGTAGTATGATTCAACAAACCCAATCTGTATGAGGAGTCCTATTATTTCCGTTACGATTGCCGAAAGGAGAAAGGCATTTGAAGGAAAGAAACTAGATTATATATTGCTGCAAGAAGGTGATTACAAACGCACAGTGATCATCATCTTTTAAGTTCTAGATGTCGTTTTGTTGTAGAAAGACCACAACTGGGGAACACGAGACTGTGCATAGATTACCGAACACCTGTCAGTGCCAGTACCACAGTAACTGAACAAGTGGACTCCATTACCAGACCACACAAAAACAGTTCATTTGGCCAGACGTAACAAGGCACAAATACTTTTTCAAAGTGGGAATCTTACGCTAAAGGGATATAAACCAGACTCCCAGGAGCTCCGCCTGAAATGAGAACCATTCTTTAGGCTTTATATGCCCTTACGGATGTTCTCATTATGCACATTACAATATACTACCATTCGGGACCTGCAAAAAATGCTCCCGATGTATGTGTTTATACAAGGATGATGCGGCAAATTGTTGGATTTCCTCATGGAATACCCCATGTATCACGAATATTACAATGATGCTATTTACTCATCACGTCGCCACAGAGTACATTTGTCACTAACCATTGAAGCCGCTCTAGACAAATGTTATCTTAATAGACTTCCAGCGAGGCCGAACATCAAAACTGCTAGGCGCCCAACAAAATGTTTGTTATTGGAGGCAAAGAGTTTGGAAGCTTCAGGGACAACACACTGTATATCCCGGGTAACATGACCCCTGATCCTAAGCAACTTTGGAAAAACATGCAGTAGAGCATCCTAGACCACAAAACAAAAAAAAAAAAAACAAAAAAAAAAAAAAAAAAAAAAAAAAAAAAAAAAAAAAAAAAAAAAAAAAAAGACGTGCGATTCATTCGTAGTCCTTTTTTTTTTTTGTATAGCGGACTTTTAATTCAAAACTACAATCAAAACATTATTAACAGCAATTTGTGCTCCCATCTGTACTGATACCTGTACCTCGCAAGGGACTACCAGATCAACATATTTGGACTGCCACAATAGTTGAACTACGTTCCAACCAGTCTAACCCTTCCAACACTCACTAGCAGGCCCTATTTCTCAAAACTGCCTTATTTGACACAGGTGCATTGTCTTAAGAACCGAATGCAGTATGTAGGAACAAAAACTTCGGAGGGGCTGCTTTCAATGTGTAGCAAAGATCCATCTTCACCTCAGCATGGGGCCCACTGAAAACCAACGTCTTAAAGCAAGCCTGCCCACCACGCATGTCCCCCTTACTGGCCCCTTCACCAGCACAGGATAACTCCGACAAGCCGAAAAAGAATTTTTATGCGTTAAATCAGGGCCATAAAGACACTGCCTAAATCACACAATCTATCGTAAGGAAGGAACTTTTGTAGGTGGAAGACGGATCCCATTCAAGCCTCTCGTAATCCTTAACTCAGTGCAAGCATGAAAACGCTCCCTCATTGCTGATGTGGTCTTTTCTATACCATATCGACCCCTATATCAGTCTCCGATTACGTATCCAATATATTCCCAGGCACCCCAATTTGATACTTATCGGTGCAGATTTCCTCCGCTCGCACCTCCCTGTGATCACACAAAATCTAGAGTAATGGCAGAACGGGAGGAGAGATTTTTATCTATGTGTATCACAGGTTTTGGAACTTGCCGTACGGCATTTGTCTATCAAGTGGGTGAGATGTGTCATACAAGAAAAACCGTGATCACAACGCTAAAAATAGCTCCAAAGGATAAAAATGTACGGATAAAACAATAAGACGCGTAAGCTCGCTGATAGTACATGACTGCCCTGACGCGCGGGTCATCACCCTCCATAATAAACCTAGACCTTGTTAGCCGTGAAAACCCCAAAAACGGTTTACCATTTGGAGGTGTTGAGAAACGGCGAACTCAAAAGAAAAAAAAAAAAACCCATCCACTGAAAAAAAATTGCCGTGAGACTAGCAAGGCATAAAGGAAGACGCACTTGGGGGGGGGGGGAGGGGGTGGGGGGGGGGGGAAAACGGAGGAAAAAAATTCACGTCCCCCAAATTGACACACCGAGGTACGGAAACTGACGCTTATTGCGGATAACCAAGTCCTTTGATTTGATTTCAGCCGGCCTAAAACGCAGATTGCTTGAAAATATTACACCAAATTTAAAAAAATAACCTTTTTCATTAATATAAATGCTTAGGAGAATAATTAAAAATTAGCACTGCGCCCCGCGATGGCCCCATTTCTGAGCAGTAGAAATTATATAGTTTTTACAATTTTAACAGGGACGGATTAGGATAATAATGCATAGAATAATGACAAAAAGTACCAGTGTTCGTTCACAACACGAAGGACTTAGCATTGATATCACAACACCAGTGTCAGCCTATTTGCACAAAAAATCGCGAACCTACGTGGCGCAGGGAGTTCACCATCTATAAAACTCCTGGACGTGCTCAGGGATATGGTGGGAGCTGATGTCTAAAAAAAACTTTTTTTTACGGACAAAATTTTGGTGGCCCCCCCCCACCCCCCTACCCCCCCCAAGAAAGGTTGGTTAAAAAATCACCAGTCCGTTTTGTAACAACGCAAGGAAGACGACGGAAGACTAACAGATAAAAATCCATACTTGACTGAAGCTACTGGATCAGCCACTAGCCCTTTAGTGTAGGAACATTTGAATTTAAAAAACAACCAACTCAAAGAAAAGGTCCCACCGAAATCCTCTATTTATCCGCTCGCACAGACGAGCTTTTTATTTGCCATTCCTCAATAGTTGTCTCAAGTGATTAGTACCCCTACCCAAACCTGTTTTATATCATTCAACCAGAAATAAAATGAAAATAAGTTCAGGGGACGCCCCATTACTATAGCAGCAGCTCAGCTGAGTTTTTGCTAGCATTTCATTTGTTCTCTTATTCATAATCCTGGGAGATGAAAAATTATTTCTTAGTATATTTTTGAATAATGTCTTAATGTCGAGTGCCTTTGCTTCTCCCCATAGCGATATCTTAGCCATACCAAACAAAGTAAGGATTCCGCTCTCTGGACCCCCCCGCCCCTAGTTCAGGGTCTAGGCCCCCCAAATATAAACCACCCCCTCCTTAAACGTCAATGGGGTGATCAAAGTGAGAGAAGACAGTGAATCATCATCACTATCCACTATTCTATGGATCCAGAGCGATAATGACCACTTTCAGATTCTGTCGGATGGGTGGAAACTTCCCTATGCGAACCAACTAGGTCAAGATTGTGCTGTTTGGTCAGAGAGGAAAACTTCCCCAATTATATAGGTGTTACTTGTAATATGTCTATTGTGTAGAAGTGGCTTTAGTTTGGTATAGGTTCCTGAGCAAAAAAACAGCCCACATTACTTTATTTCAGAGCTCGTGAGTTCGATCTTTGCATAAGGTGGTGTCAAATGCTGAAGAAATTAATGCAAGTGCGGGACCCCGTGCGGGTACATTTTACGCCTGACCTCTGATGTATTGCTCAAGCCACCCGGAGCAGAGGTGGGGGCCGATCATATTTCCAGCACCCAGCAACAAATCTATTCAGTTTAAAGTAGGGCTAGCATGCCTGCTGACACGTTACACCAAACTAACCCCCCCAATTACCACACCCTAGCCCACTAGGACAATTTATACTGAAGATCTCATTTCCTTCCCATCATTACTGGACAATGCTGTGTAGGCATCAAACAGGGGGGATTGAAGCCCCCCCCCCCCCCTCCCCCCCCACCCCCCCCCATTCATAGTTGTCCCTCAGGAAAAAATTAACATTCCGAACCGTAACTATAAATTAATCATTGAAGATATCCACAAGACCACCAACAAACCTTTAACATGCCATTTATTAATGCCATTCATTCATAAACTTTCAAAAAAAATCTTTGCAAAAGTTCTGGCCCACACCCCCCCCATGTTATATCTCACAAAAAATATAAAACAGATATTCTCTTCTAAATTTAACCAGCTGAATTAGAGTTTCATTGTGTTTAATAAATTAAATTGAATACGTATATATACGCCAACAATATTATCTGTGGGTGTGTAGTATTTATATATTGTTCCATACAAAACCATAGCATTCAGAACCCTAGATTTTAACGTAGCACACTACCCAAATAGTAAAAAAAGATATGTCGTGAGGTCATAAACAGTGGTCAGCCAACCGCATCGGGCCCTTCCTGACTATTCACAGTAACCAATTATCTAGTTATGCCAAACCCCTATCCCCCACCTCCATCACACACTAGTGTGCTAACACCCCCCACCATCCCAATAATACCATAAAATCCACTCCATCTATTCGTTTTACTATTATCCCATTTCACCAACTCCCTAAACAGTAATATACGGATCTCCTGGAGGAGAAATAAAATTAGGGGTAAAACAAAAATGTCAAAAATTCCTTAAAAATTAAAAGGAGTCCTCTTTCAACTTAAAAGGGCAATTAGAAGTGGTGGAATCCCTTCACAGCCTCAGATTATACGTAATAGTTAATGGTTAGTAGGCCATTAGTTCGCCTACTAGATCCTAAGAAGTATATTAGTGTATTTTTATGGTTAGAGATCTTACTCTTGGTACTTTATTATAATTGTCTAACAAAAGTATGGCGGGAGCTAGCAAAATTCCGATCCGGTGCTGTGCTGACCGCACAAGGAAGATGGGGGAATGGATGGTCACATTTTCATATCACTACGTAACACGGAGAACAACCCAAAAAAAACCTGTGATAAATAAATTGAGGGAAGATAGAAAGGTTGCTGAAGCGAAGAGGTCTACAAATTGAGGCGGATACGAGAACCATTAAGAGCAGCAGAAAGAGGCCGAAGGACCCACCCCGACAGCAAAGGGATCGGCAGAAGATAGAGGTTGCACAACGGGAGCATGAATTACGGTACTAGGGAGCTAGAATTAAAGGACCCGGCCTCCCTTGAAACATGGTTGCCAGCCCTTTTGCCTCAGATGCTACGCCTAGTTGTGGGAGCCTCAAACTCAGCATGGGGTGTGATCATATTTAGATCCCGGTTTACTGATTATGTTGTGACAAAAGACCGATCGACATTAAGACGGGGTACTCTAAGGAACTTGTCGTTATTGAAGTTTTTAGCTAATTCACCGTTATGGGTTAGAGAGGAGAGGAGGTGGAAGCTATATAAGTTACAGTAGCACCAGGGTACTTGAGAATGGTACTTCTTCTATTGTAGTCATTTGCCAAACCATGAACAGGGAAGACGCTCTCAAAGGACTATTCTGGACATGATTAAACGGCCCCCCCAGGGCTTTGTTATAAATAGGTTTACTGAAGAAATGCGTGGATCACCATTTTGTTCGTATAGGAAATTTAGACATTGCCAAAACTAGTTGTCGTGTGGATGAGACATACACCAATTCTCTGCATAGACTAGAAACCTATATATTGGTCGACCTTTCTGGTCACATGTGATCTGTTGGAAGACCCAATCGCATCTTAAAGAAAATGATCACAGATTGAGCCATATTTGTGAGAGAGTTCCATGGCTCCAGACATGCGTCCAAATATTTCTCAAGTGGGGAACATGGGAGCAGACGAAAGATTGGAGAGGTAATTTTTAAATGTCGCATGCTGATGATGGTTATTCTGGCAGCCCCTTCAGGCTATTAGGGCGAAGTGGTTGCTAAAAAGAAGCACATAGGGCAATTTCCTTTTTAAACATAAAAACAAAAAAAAAGCTCCCACATGCCAATTTTACCTAACATGTTGATCAATAGAGATGCACAGGGAACCTAAAGGTTAGTGACTCAAACCTTTGGAGCGGCATATGATATGACTTATCGCGCCAGAAACTCCACAGTTTCTCAAGACGCTCCCGCAAACAGTTCCAGTGACACAAATAAACGAAAACACCCCGATTGAACCATGGGAAGAATAGGATGGGTGCGTTTAAATGGTTGCAAGACAGGATAGAAAACCATAACCCGACCGATATTCTTGTAGAAGGAAACCCTTCATAAACATTGCGTGCCAATGTAGTCAGGGGACTGCACAAGACTTAAACGCGTTTAATTCCTAAATGGAGCCAACAAGGAAACCTTAAGTCACCCCCCCCAGTTTGTGAGGATGTTATTTGTACTGGAGGGTTCACCATTAGGGTGCTTACTGGCATTACAGGGTTGTGTGGATGTCGGATTATTTGAGTGAATTCAGTCTGTGAAGGTCATAGCGTAAGTGGTGACCCAAGTCAGTAGTTACCCACAGAAACAAGACGGAAATTACCAAGGGGCGACTAAGGACCATCCCCACTCATGAACACTTCCCATCGCAAGGATAAACTGTGACCACACGCTATGTGGAAGGAGACAATCCTCGCAGCTAGCAGTTGTAGTTGACACCACTACCCATCCCAAACTGAATATTGGGTGTAAGATTACGTCTTCCTTGGGAATCCCGAGAGGCCTGCTGGATCATGGCGAAGTGCAGACATCGGTCACAGACAGGAAGGCGGAAGAAGGTGGAACCTTAAATGCTCATCCAGAGGAGATGAGGTGAAGGTGCAGGCTGAGGATAGGGCCCAACACACCAGCCCCAAGTTAATAACACAAACAACATTGCCCCACGGCTCACCACACCTCCACTGCCCCGTGCTGTCACAAATTGCACGAAACGAGATTTATTATTAGGAAGCCAGGGACACTCGATTACCCACTGTAACGACAGTTAGTTCTTTCCAAGAATACTTAACGTGCCCAAAACTTACTACTATGCAGCCAAACCCAAATATGGTACACCGAAGGATAGCCCCATGCGCCACGTCGAATGGTACCCATCTGCCACAAGATTGCTCGAAAAATACTAATAGGCCCCCCCGACGATACAAAGTCCGAAGAAGTGCCCCAATACTTACGCCTGTAGTGCGAAAATCTGACGTGCACACCCACGGGCCAGCACTATGATGAGGGACCTAGGACTCCCCCCTCACTTTTCACCATTCGCCCAGAAAGGAACATACACAATCTACTCGGGTCGCCCAAAAGAGGACTGGGACGCCCCCATATTTACCCACCCAGGGACAACCAAGTCACATTCACCCAAGGCGGCACTATGCCGAAGAGATACACACGAAGACTTTATAACCGCCAGGATCAGAAGGGCCAAATCCCCCTCGGTCCCTCAAAACACACCCATGCCGACCCGCCCCACGAAGCTCGAAAGATCTATATCCATAAGCCAATCTAAAGTGGGGAGCACCAACCCGAAACAACTTGGTAAGTTGGACGACAAAGTGAGTAGCTGATTTTGGAAGAAAAGTTTACCACCAAAAACCTATGTACCAACGGGACCGGGAACCCTGCAAGTATAGGAACAATTGCCCACACAATAATTTATATAAACATACAGATCCCGATGTAACTAATACAGGGCCTGGCCGGCAGAGCCGGCGGAAGCATAGTTACCCACCACGATATCAAAGTGCACCGCACTGACCCTCGTATTTGAAGCTGGATGGAAACTGGCCACAATGCCAATTGAAAACAGCCAGGAAGCACACACCTGCAGCATCAATTTCAAAGGACGGCCAAAGGGACCGCGACCTAGTGAGGGAGTAGCAGGTGCCATCTTCCATAACAAGCCCCCGGAAGCCAGAAAAAATTACACAATGTGTAGAGGGCACGGTCCAACACCGGTACTAAGAGAATGTGTCTTCGCACACCCCACACCCTATCAATTGACATAAAAGGGGAAGGATGAAAGAATAGTTTATATGTGTACAACTTATAAAGACGACGCACCTTTACATTCCCCACACAGGAAAGCACCCCTTATTGACCTTGGCTATTGCAACCCCAGACTGAAAAAAGGAACTCACTCACCCACACCATCAACCCCCCCCCAACCACCCAATTGATAAAGCCGACAACTGGTATAAAGTAGTAAGCCAATGCTTACAAACTCCAGAGGGAGAGAGTTCAACCCTTAACATTCTTCCCCACCCTCATAAAACCCCCGATAAACCAGGCCATACCAATTTGCCACAGTATGACGCCTGATCAACTGTAGATTCCCCCAAACCCCCCCAATACAATCTTACAAAATTCCGTTTCTGCTCTCTTTTCCGCGAGGAGAAAAGTGCCGAAGGTGCACTGCAGCAACAAAAGATTTCTTGCTGAAGGAGGGATTATTCGCCACCAGTGAACATTCTTTAGTAGTTTTATGTGTTAAAAATAATCTCCCCCCATATGGGGAAACACAGGACTGTGCATATACGATTACTCAGGAAACTGGGAATGCTGTCACAGAAGGACAAGTGTTCACCACCCCCTTTCCCCCCCCCCAAACAGTTTTTTGCCGCAGGACTGAACAACACGGCCCAATAAATACTTCTTCTCAAAGGTGGATCTTAGTAATGGCCCTATTACCAGATTCCCAGTGAAAGCCCCTTGAACCTGAAGTGGAGACCTTATGTGGCACTTTTACGCACTTCGGCATTGGGACATTATGAATTCTAACCCCCCCACCATTCGGGACCCCCCCAACTTGATGACAATAATGTCTGCCGAGTGTCAGTTTTCAAGGTTGATCGCGACAGATACTTGTTGGATCCCCTGACATAAAACCCCAATTGATATCTCGAATTTCCATGGATTGTTATTCTCGTCGCACACAGAGACATTTGAAGAAACACATCTGGCCTCAAGCTCCCATGGAGATGTTGTTTGATAGACACTTCGGGCTGTAGGCGAAACTTGACTGCTAGGCTCACAAAAATGGTTGTATGGATGTATAAACGAGTATGGAATTCTTGGGGGTACTCAACATGATATATAAGGGCTTAAACATGACCCCTGATCCACTAAGAATTGATGGAAAAAAACTGCTGAGAGCACTCTAGGCCGCTCAAAACCCCAAACAAGGACGTCCCTCGCGATCATTTGGCAGTGTTTTTTTTTTTTTTTCGATTATGCCGGATTTTTATCAGAAAATACACCACCCCCCCCCCCAGAATTTTACAACGCTATTTGAGCTCACTCTGACTGATCTTTCGGGGGCATCGCAAGGGGACTTCCAGATTAAAACTTATTTGGGACACTGAAACTATATCGTGAAACTAGCTTCCAAGAGTTAACAAAGCGAAAAAAAACTCATAGCTGCCCTATTTTCTCATAAAGACTGCTACTGAGTTCGATGACACCAGGACTTTGATCACACTTAAGAAACCGTATGCCAAAGTAATGTAGGACTTTGGAGGGGCATCTTTGTTGCCAATGATTCAATCTTCAACACTGACTGGGCGAAATGAAAACCAAGTCGCTTATGCACAGCCTCGCAAATTGAATAAGGCGGGATACAAGGATACTCCACAAGCGAAAATGACATGTTGGAAGCGATCTAATTCTGGTCCCAAGATATAAAAAAACGTCCGATTTCAATATCTATATGTTCTGGTAGGACTTTTAGTGGTGGAGACGGATCATGTCAGCTCTTCTCGTACTTATACAACTTACCTCCATCCCGCAAGATTGTGAGGTGTTTTTATTTACTTCAACCTTATGCAGTGTAGTTTCCCATATAATATCCCAGCCCCCCCCCCCAATCCATACCCTCCCCCCCCCTATCTCGCCTCCTGTGCAGATTTCTCCGGTCTGGCAACCCCTGTGATCAAAAATTAGAGGATAAATGGCAGACGGGAGCCGAGAGATCTTATTCTATGTGTTTCAAGGGTTTTGGACCCTATTACTGCCCCTAACCCCTATGGCGATTGTGTCACACCAAATTAACCAAAGTGATCTCAACCGTACTTACCCTCACAAAGGATACAAATATCATGTTCAACACCACCCTAACAACGACGATAAAGTGGGATAGTTCCTGCATCGGCCCTCGACACCGCGGGTCAGCCACCCTTCCCAATTCCCCCCCAATTCACTAACATCTTAAACAATCCAAAACGGTTACCATTCTGGAGGGCAATGGAGAACGGCGGATCAACAAGAAACAATACCCAACACTGC
This sequence comes from Oreohelix idahoensis, assembly GCA_024509875.1. Taxonomy (NCBI): domain Eukaryota; kingdom Metazoa; phylum Mollusca; class Gastropoda; order Stylommatophora; family Oreohelicidae; genus Oreohelix; species Oreohelix idahoensis. The sequence continues at coordinate 130,387 of JAMPIV010022510.1, read as the reverse complement.
ATACTGCAAAAAATCTAGTTGTGAGACTCAGCAAGGCTAGGAGACCGCCCTTGGGGGAGGGAGGAACTGGAGTACCACAACCCTCCCACCCCACCTTGGACACCGAGGGCCCGGGACCAACGGACCGCTTTTGCGATACCCAAGCCTTGCATATGCCTACCCCTTCTTCTAACGCAATCTGCTTGACATATTACCCACAAATAAAACACTCCTTATTTCTTAAATACTTAATGTATCGGCAACACACCCACAACTCATTCACGGCATGGCCCATTCTGCGCAGAGCAAATAATCAGCTTTCTTAAATTTTCCAGCAGCGAAGATAATAATGACAAACAAAAGCACCCACAACTACCTAGATGATTCACAACCAGCGAAGGGATCCTGCATTGAATACCCAAAAAGAGTCTCCTATTTGCACCCCACAAATCGCGCCCTTGAGCCTCTACTTATAACCCCAACTCTATCTAGACCTGGAAGCGTAAGGGGATATTGGTGGGAGCTGTGTCTAAAACCTAACCCCTTTTAACGGACCAAAATATTGGTCTGTTCTCTCCTTAATTTTCAAACACTATCAAGTACTCGTTTTGTATAAAAACGAAAGTAGGAGGACGGCCCCGCACAAAGCCTACCCCACCCCCCCCACCAATTCCATCTCTCTGACTTGCACATGACTTTAGTGTAGGATTATATGAATTACCAACAACCACGGGCATTGAATTGGCCCCCCCTCCCCCACCCACAACATCCCCTCTCCTCATACGGCGTTATTTGCCATCTTCCACAAATAGTTGTCCAGTGATAGACACAGAAAAATTTTCCCCAAGTGTGTTATCACACCCCCCCCCATCCACCCAATGAAATACGCTTCCAGAGGATGGCATCCTAAAGCCATCAGCTCCAGCTGTAGTTTTGTAGGCATATACTATGCATATCTATTAAACCTTATCCCACCAGGCTAAGATTGAAATTATTTCTTCTGCTCTAATATTGACTTACACTGTTAAATGTCGAGTGACTTGATAAACCCTGCCCATCTCGAAATCTCGCCTTACAAAACAAGTAAGTTTCGCTCTGGACCCCCCGCCCTCGCATCACCCTGGGTCTAGGGACCCAAACCAAATTTTCCTACCCTCCCTTTAAACTTCCTTTAGTGATCTCACGTGTTTGAGAAAGTGCACAATATCACTATCCTATTCTATGGCAGTGAGAACTTTCACCTATAAACCATCCAATAATCATTTTACAAAACTTACCAACCCTATGCGACAACCAACTAGGCACTATGTGCTGTTCAGGTCCAGAGAGAAACTGACCCTGTTTTATGTTGGTGATATTGATAACTTGTTCATATACGCCTATTTCAACTAACTACTGTTCCTAGAGCAAAAACCAATATCTTTAATTTCAGAGCTCGTGCTAAGCTCATGCACACTAAGGGATTATTATAACCCCCATTTGATAAAATTACTTGAAGTGATGACCCGTGCAGGGTCCATTCCGCAAAGGAACATTTTGTATTGCTCCCAGCACGGATGCGGAGTGGGGTTCCACAACATATAATTCTCTCAGCCACCAGGAAACAATTCTGGCAAAAGTTAGTAGGCTCGCTAGGGCCTGCTGATATACCACCCAACTACCTAACCCCATAAGCCCCCCCAGACGAAAATCCCTACAGAAGCATCTCCTTTCCTTCCCCCAATCTATTACTGGAACAAATTCTGTGAAGTCAAACAACAGTTGCTGGATTGCCAGCCCCCCAACCAGCCCATCCCCCCATCACTCAAGTTTTCCAGGGAACATTAACATTACGACACCACTACCACCCAACACCCAACCACATGAAGACTTGCATATGATAAAAACACTTCTTTATTTACATGCCCAACTCACTAATTCATGTCCCCCCCCCAACCCCAACACCAAAACCCCCCCCCACCTCATTGCATAAGTTCTGGCCACAATTAAAACCCTAGGTTTCAGAAACAGCAATTTATACAACAAAAAGCTAATCTAAATATCACCAATTAAACCAGCTGACTTACGTTTTCATTCGTGTTCTTACAAAATATAGTAACGTAAATAGACCTTACATAATCTTCCATAGGTTTTAGAGTTCACATACCCATACAAGACCCCCTTGCAAATCCCTTACCCAAGCATATAACGTCCGCCACACTTCATTAGTAAACCTAAAGATATGTGTGCGTTCCTAAAAGTGGTCTAGACCGGATACAGGGCCCCCATCTGGTAAATACCACAGTTACACTTAAACCTTAGGAGCCTTCACCCCGTGCAGTCACCGTAACCAAACGGAGATACACCCACCCCCCCCCTCACATTCCAATACCAGAACAACATCACTACAAGTGGATCCCCTTTACTAAGAACACGCCTGCCACCCAAACATCCAACATGCTCCTTTTACGCACAGGTTTCAGTGCTTTTCTTATTACCTGACTGCCGTAGTCCTAGAAGCCTCCATCTACGACCTTCATAAATAGTTGACCAGAGGTCGTTGTTATATTTTAACAACTGTAACATAGACTACAACGTTCTTGCCTGCGGTGGGATATTTTTCTGTGGAATTAGAAGACCTGCTGATGTAGCCTTCCGGCTCCTGACAAACCTCATATTAGATGTCTCTTTGACAACAAGCCTGAGGGATTGCACAGTAGTTCTGTTCTATACTTTGACTCACAGGTCATGCTCGGAAATGTTATCGAAAGGATCGGCGAGGAAGGAAAGGGACAACACCGCATCAATAGCACACCTCCAAGTCCTACCCCCCCAAGAACTGGTGAGGATATCACTGTCTCGGTCATGCTGACAGCACTGGCCTCCGAGAGCAGCCCCCCATAGTGGGGATCATTTTGCCCCAGCCTAAGCATAAAGTCCCCACCCCACAGGTTCATCCACCACCCAGGCTGAGGACTGTTTGCGTATGGCCTCAAACCTGGCTGCGTGGGTGCTGCTACCAGTTCATTACAGATGGCTACCCCTCACTCATACCCCCCTTAAGCAGAGGGAGGTACCAGAGCAACCTATGGGTTTGCTCACCAGAGTGCAGCAAGAGCGCGGTCGATGATCTTGATTAACCATAATATGTTCTTCATTGTCTCTTCCAGCCGGCCCCCACCGGAACTGCAAAGAACACCACCTGGAATATACAGGACCTGATATGTCCCATCCCACGTAGGTGACTGAGTCTTCTAATCAGTTTTGATCTCCACTGAGTATTATACATTTAATAAACCCATAGCAAAAAATATCGTTAATAATGACGGAAGATCCACCAACCAAAAAACTAATTCATTTAACAATATATAAATAAAAATTCCAATATACAATATTTGCTCGTTGAGATGCCGCAGTGTGGGTAGGGTGTCTTCTAGTGCGCCTTCATGTTGTTGTTCGTAATTGCCTGCTTGCTTTCCCGCAGTCTCGCTTGCTTCTTTGTGCCCAGACCGATCCGAACTCTACAAATCCTCCTCTAAGCCATATCTGCAGCTCGTATTTGCCCAGCCCCCCCAACCAACAACCCCCCTATTTTGAACCCCCCTAAAAAATAAGTCTGCCAATACTTTTACTTCCAAATGTTGTATAGAAGCAAACACAGACAAAACCTTTTGACATTTTTAAGGTATCATTTTGATAACAAAACCGGATGAGTTCAATCCGAATCCGTTTCCAGAATGAGACACTGGGCTACTACAACCCGACTTTTTCTTCGTTGAGTGTTATATCTATTATCCAGGGAGATTATATAATAAAGAGAAATAAAAAACAATACACATTACATGTCCTAACTTATACAACCCCATCAGTTGGGCATCCCCCCTAAGCTGTGGTTCCGCACTGGTACAAACAGCCGCGAGAATTATGGATTTTGATGATACTATACAATACAATAGTAACACCACTAAAATACATAAATAAGAGTTATTGATATATTTAGATTAGGACGGGAATCTTAAACATAGACTTACTCCCTATATTTTTGCCACTAAGTATGCTAGATTTTTAACATGTCACAGCCCCCGAGACCAACGCTTGAGGTCTAAAACAGTTAGCCCGCCACCAGCACACTTCTATATGGCAGTGAGACCCATGGCCCCCACATGCTACCTCAAGAAAAGATCGCTCAAATACCTTCCCTCTTACCCCCCCCCGTTGGACCTACACCACATACCTACGGTAAAAACGATGGAAGGACAAAGTGACAAAAGCTCGATTGTTTGTCACATGCTGGCCTTCACAGCATGAAATACCACAGGGCTTAGCTCCAGACTAATGCATGATTTGGCCATTCCCCCCGGTCACTACATCGGAAGACTGGTCTTCGCATCCCCAAAAGACTCTTCTTCTACGGACACCTGGCATAATGGCCAAAAGAAACAGCTCTAGCTGACCACAAACTGAGATTCAAAGAAGTTTGTAAGAGAGACGTGGAGGGCATTCGGACCATTCCACATCCTAGCAACCTGGGGTGGATGAAGCTATTGACCGATCTCACACCATAGTGGCGATGCTCTACTACAATGGCAATTCACCTTTGACCTGGGCTCCCACACGAAGCCCCCACCATCACGGCACAACTGAAGGACCCGGATGCAATGATTGACAAGGCCCACCTTCCCCCCCCAGCTATAGTGGCTGTGACCCTCCAGGGGCACCCAATCCCACAGTCCAGATTATTCCCCCTTGAAGGGGTGGTCATTATGCTATATAAAGCTGATTGTTACCAAGCTCCAACCCCATCCACTGCTTGCCTGATATCGCTCACCCTATTACCCCCACCCATTTTGATATAATCTCAATCACCACTTTTGCCCCCCCCTCTATCCCCCCCTATCACTAATCTTGATAGAGCCCAAGACAGCCTGATCCTGATCCCGTATTATCGAAACAGGGAATCCCCTGAACAGTCCCACCACCCCTATATACGTGTGGAACAGGCAGGCACAGACATCCCGAACACATCCTTGCCCCTCCACTCCCACCCCCAAGCTTAGTTCTCAAATGCGAACTTGAGAAACCACTGGCCCACACAGAGATGCCACCATACCACACCCCCAAGCTGTTATTTCTACATCTTGAAGACTTTTAACCCCCAGCAACATACACCTCCCCACCAGAGACCCGGACTTCCTTAGAGTAGACATTACTCTACACAACCAGCGAACGAGAAGTCCCTCTGATCACCCAACCCCTGACAGCTTCCCAAGGAGCAAAGGCCCTTAACAAACTAAAGCCAAGTCTTTATGCCCCATGCCATCAGCTCAAGGTTTTTCCATCCCCTTCATGTCTGTCTCCAGTTCTCTTCTCCATGTGTTCCTTGGTCTCACTCTACCTTTCTTACCCTGGGAATTCCAGAACAAGGACTGCCTGGTAATGTGTCGTATCCATCTCCAGGTTCTTCTTCTCATCTCTTGTTCCACTGGCACTTGTCTGGTTCTTGTCATCTCTTGTCCCACTGGCACTTGTCTGGTTCTTGTCATCTCTTGTTCCACTGGCACTTGTCTGGTTCTTGTCATCAGTTTCACATTAGTCATCTTGTCATACCACTTCAATCCTTGTACATTTTGCAAGCACTTATTTATGAAAGTCTGTAGCTTTTCAGTATAACAGCCAAGACAAATCTGAAATACAAACACTTGAAGAAAAATAAAAACCATGAAGTTTATACGTGTCAGTGCACCAAAAACTAGCAGCATATGTCAGATGTTGCAACATTCTTTTGTGAAAATGCAGTCTGTATCAAATTTATTAGTAAGCTGTTATTTTTGCAGATTTATTAAAACAAACCCACATTGTTTTTGATCTTCTTCTTCTTCGTACACTCCCAGACGTCCACTTGAATGTTCTCAAAGAAAGCAGTAGTCAGTTTGAGGCTATTTGAATCCCCGTAAAGCTTTTCCATGAAAAGAACTAGCGTCGGCCATATGCGCTTTCTCTGTAAATCATATAAGGGGCAACTTTGAAGCAGATGTTCAGCAGTCATTTTATCAGTGCCACAGTTACACTGATCGGTAGTTCCTATCTTTAGCTTGTTGAATAGATGGTATCTCAATCTGTTGTGGCCAGTGCAGAGTCTATTTTTAATCTCACATGTTCCATTTTGCTCCCTAAGGAACATTGAGCCACCATTGCAGCTGGTTCCCTACGAAGCCTGCACCAAAACTTTCATGTGTTCTTTCAGTGATAGTTTCTGTAACAATTAGTTTTACACTGTGAGGTTGCCACTCCATGCACATTGTATATATCAGAGGTTTTCAAATTTTTTGGTCCGCGGCTCCCTTGACCTGTGCATAAATCACTACGGCTCCTCTCTATACTATATATTATATATATAAGCAATTGTAACAACACTTTTCCCAAGCCACCGCGACGCACAGTTTGAAAACCTCTGGTATATATGAATACACTGAAAAATGATACTATATAACTGTGTAAATTAAAATGTAGTTCCATAATTGATACTGCCTGCCATTGGGGGAGTGAAGTGTTGTAGACTTCATCATATTAGGTCCAGCTTTATGAGGTGGGGTGATTAGTTCCCTTCCTCACTGCATTTGCCTTCTCTAACTCAAGAGCAGAGTCTGGTAACCAATTACAGCTGGGTAGACTGGTGCCAGGCACTACTGTGTTTCGAACTTGGAACCCGCTAACTATGCAGCTGGAGGAAAATGTTCTAACCATTCATTAAAAATTTTATTTTAAAAATGTGATACAGAAAGGCATAAATAATTTTATCACAAGACAGAACATTTTTATCACAAAGTAAGAACATAAACATTTTCCGCAAAAAATTATTTTAATTTGATATCTTTGAAAAAATAATAAAATAATGGAATTCTATGTTATGAAAATTAAATTAGTCAAAGCTTTCCTTAAAAATACAATGGAATGTTATGCCACTGAAAGTAAAAAAATTCTCAATAAAAATTATGCCATTTTATGCCTTTGAAGTCAGTCACTCAAAGATTTCCATTAAATAAAAAAATAATGTCTAATTTTGTGACGTGTGCCTCACCTTCTCTCTGTTTTGTCATATCTCTCACTCTCTCTCACTCACTCACTCACACACACGCACACACACTCATGTGTGCATATACAAATTCACATTATGTATAGGCATGCACACACAAATATAAACACACTTACCCCCTCCATGAGTGAAACTGTGCTATAGTTAATATAACCCAATATAAAAACAACAAAATCAGTCTCATGTCAGTGCACATGGAATCAACATACAGGTTCTCAACTCCTTATCATATTAACTATAATGTAATTACATCACACAATTAATCTCAATATCCAATAATGTTGGGTATGATTCCTAGTAATTATATTGTTCAATGTACTAAGTCACTCTCTTAGTACTAGAAAAGTATATTAAATAATATACAATGGGTCTATTACCTCAAAGGTAGACTATAAGATTATTTTATTTGGTCAATATATATATTATATTATTATGCCCTAGGCATCTCTTATAAATTGCAGTGCTAATTTCTTGGACTATCACTGCATAATTATGCAATGTCCCATATTAACCTTAAATGTCAGAAAAAATTAATTAAATTAAATTACAAGTGTATTATTGAATATAATGTTATAGTATTAATGTAGTATTTAATATATATCATGAGTACAAACAAAACAATGATGCAACTAAAGGGTACAAACAATGTCAAGACGCAAACAAGACATTTTCACAATTAAAAATGAATTTATGAACTAAATAAAACAAGCGGAAGTGTCACACGGAAAACGAAGGGTCAAAGATTGACCCGAGGTCAACTGAATATGCAAAGTACACAAAAACATAAATTCTGAAATTCAAAAAGCTCTGACAACCAAAGGTTTTTCAAGCAGCATCACTTATGCACATGACATGACCTAAGATGGTGTAAGGTGTCATTTGCACAGGCAAAATATTTATACACTTATTAACAAGATAGGAACTACTGATGAGTGTAACTTTGGCACTGTGACAGCTGAACATCTACTTCAAAGTTGTCCAACATATGAGGAACAGAGAAAGCACATATGACCAGTACCAAACCTAGACAAGCTCTACGGAGATGTCAACAACCTCAGACTGACCACTGCTTTCTTTGACCATATTCAAGTTGACATGAACAAAGAAGAAGATTCACTTATTACAGATGGGCCACTGCAATGCAGTAACCCAGACTATAGTTGCATTTTATTTCGTCTATGTTGCCATATTATGATGATGAATTTGTAACATGTTCAAATATTTATTAAATACTAAATTTAAAGAACTGTGCATCTGTAACTCTTCTAAAAAATTTAGTGTTACAAATAGTTTTATTAATTCTAAAACATTTATGTTTTCAATGTTTGACAATAAGTAATAAATATTATCTTTAATATAAACAGGAGTTTTATAAACATTTATATGTTTGTCTGCAGGGTGCTGCTACAGATGCAAATCCTTAGGGTGCTACCATAACATTCAGTTCATGCACTGTAATACCATAACTGTTCTGAAATCCAAAAACATTTTGAATTCCTAACCACATCTGGCCCCAAGGGTTTCAGACAAGGGGTTGAGGACCTATACTCGTATCGTACGTAAATGTTTTGCAGATATGCAGAGCTGAACTAATCTGGTGGCAAAATGCATAAATAAAAATAATATCTGGAATGATGAAAACTGAATGCAGTCATGTGTTGAGTTCCAAGAAAAGCTGAGGAAGAGGGAAGGTGTTTAATGTCCCAAGTTTCACGTCTGCTTGGATAGCTATTAGACCTATCAGAAGTATGACCCACAGAAGTGTAAGACAACAAGGGAGTGAATAAAGATGACAATCAGACAGAAAGATAGTCTGAGTGGGTCAAGAAGTATAACATAAGACAGCTTAGTTCTCGTAAACAGTTGAGATACGCTACAAAAGTCCAAGTTGTTACGACATCAGTAGAGAGGCTAATCTGAGTGTCAGTTAAATAAGTTTTCTCAATAGCGATAAAGAAAAAAAGATGGAAATTTAGAGATAACAACAAAAATAAGTTTTCTTATTTCCAATGACAAACAAAGAATTAAATTCAGCTGTTCATTTTTTTGTTGTTGTCTACATAAATAAAACGGAAGTGAGTTTTGGACAGTTAGTAAACAAGTAGGAAAAGCACTATAGGCCACAGATGTATTATCAGACCTAATGGTCTTATTATATTTGGACATGCGCCCTAATATAACCATCTAGGTTGAACAGGACGTGCCTCGCCAAAACGAGGCTAAATTTTATTTTAAAAAAGGATGATGAAAAGAGAAGATACTCGACAGTTTGACATCGTGGCATGGAAGGAAGCACAACAAGAGAATTGATAAACAGTACTGGTGACTGGAAGTTGTGGAAAGACATGCTCACCTACACCATCAGGAATGGTACTAGATGAAGCAGAAGAAGATAAAAATAAAACAGTCAAAATGCATTAGTTGCCGTAGGAACAAATAATAAGATGGAGTGTAAGAAATTATCAGTAAAAATATACTAACGATCATCCAGGCCATAAGACTATCCCATGAAACCAACATAAAACTTCAAAATAATCAAAACTAGAATGAAGAAAGAAAATACCCACGTCTGGACCAGTGCTAAATCTGGGCTTTGAATTTTTTTTAAATATCACCGGCTGTGCTATCCTCTTCTCTCTTTCTTGATCATACACACACTTACGCTCATGTGTATGCACATACTAATTCACATTATGTAAAAACATACTAATTCAATTCACATTATGTAAAAACATAAACAAACTACTCCATCGAAGAGTGAAACTGTGCTACAGTTAACTTAGCCCATTTTATAAACATGACAAAATCAGTGTTATGTACACATGGAATCAAAATACAGGTCCTCAACCCTTTATACAAAATTCGAAAAGCTCTCAAAAGAAATTTTTTTTCGTGTAGCGTCACTCAGGAACACAACATGAAAATGGAATTTTGGAGGGAAAAAATCCAAAAAATGGTGACTAAATATAATTTTCTGTGCTACAAGGCTTCATAATCTCCCCCGCCTGAAGCTAGGAATGTTTCTAGGCCATCAGGTTTAGCCTCCTTGGTTTTCTTCTGTTCCTTTAAAGACAATCCATCTTTGCTTGATTTCTTTTTACTGTTTCCTTCCTTTCTCTTCTTCTCATCCTTGTCTTTCTTTTTCCTGTGCTTTTTTTCTGATTTCACCTCATCCTGGTGGAAAAAAAGATATTGACTGTAATATTAATGTTATGAATTTAAGAAATTTTCCAATACTTTCCCAAAACAAACATTAACAAAAAAATGTTAAACAGTGTCTAAATGAACTAATGATGTTAAAATAAAAGCAATAAACTCAAAAAAAAAAAAAAGATTTAGATGAAACAGAAGGCACAAAGAGAATAGGGATGGTCAAAAAAATACTTTCAGTAGCACAAAACAAATATTAACATCCAAATAATTAAGTTAAAAATGAGAAACAAGTGGTATAAATACTCATAATGTTTCAGTGATGCAGAAACATGGATAATCAACAAGAATTTGGAAGAATGAACGAACGACCTTTATTTTCAAAGGGTTAAGAATTGGGCACGCAGGCCCGTCTGACATTCTGCCCTTCCTCTCTCTCTCATCATGTATACTATATCCTTTCATCCTACTTACTAGAAAAAAAAATTAAGGCTCATGAAATGTGGACACACAGAATGTAGCTCATCTGATGAAAGCAGAAACAATGAATGCTAAGAGCAATAATGAAAGGAATCATACTTTCACACAGGAAATATTTTGGCAACATAATTAAAAAAACATTCTGGCCACACTTTTTAAAAAGCAACAAGGGAGAGAAAGGTTGAAGAAAACCAAGCACAAGTATGATAGCAGTATATGTTGGAAGATAACATAATAATGAAAGGTTGAAGAAAACCAAGCACAAGTATGATAGCAGTATATGTTGGAAGATAACATAATAATGAAAGGTTGAAGAAAACCAAGCACAAGTATGATAGCAGTATATGTTGGAAGATAACATAATAATGAAAGGTTGAAGAAAACCAAGCACAAGTATGATAGCAGTATATGTTGGAAGATAACATAATAATAAAAGGTTGAAGAAAACCAAGCACAAGTATGATAGCAGTATATGTTGGAAGATAACATAATAATGAAAGGTTGAAGAAAACCAAGCACAAGTATGATAGCAGTATATGTTGGACGATAACATAATAATGAAAGGTTGAAGAAAACCAAGCACAAGTATGATAGCAGTATATGTTGGAAGATAACATAATAATGAAAGGTTGAAGAAAACCAAGCACAAGTATGATAGCAGTATATGCACAAGTATGTGGAAGATAACATAATAATAAAAGGTTGAAGAAAACCAAGCACAAGTATAATAGCAGTATATGTTGGACGATAACGTAATAATGAAAGGCTGAAGAAAACCAACACAAGTATGATAGCAGTATATGTTGGAAGATAACATGCTTGGACGAAGAAAACCAAGCACAAGTATGATAGCAGTATATTGGTATGACGATAAATAATAAAAAGGTTGAAGAAAACCAAGCACAAGTATGATAGCAGTATATGTTGGAAGCGATAACATAATAATGAAAGGTTGAAGAAAACCAAGCACAAGTATGATAGCAGTATATGTTGGAAGATAACATAATAATGAAAGGTTGAAGAAAACCAAGCACAAGTATGATAGCAGTATATGTTGGAAGATAACATAATAATAAAAGGTTGAAGAAAACCCCAACATAGTTATGTATAGCAGTATATGTTGGGACGATAATGTCCCACTAAATAAAAGGTTGAAGAAAACCAAGGGCAAGACATGGGATACAGCAACCAACATAAACATCAAGGAGGCCCTGAAGATCCACCCGTGCAGACCGCCCAGAACTATGTCCCCAGTAAAATGGTTTGACCATGGAGTGGGAGAAAGATCGTGGTACCATGACAAGCATAAGGAACAAAAGCCAGCATCCAGGACCGTCAGACCAGAGTATCCGAGAGAACGTCAAGGGCCTTGAAGTAGACCCTCCCGCAGACAGGACCGCAACCAGACTAAACTGCCGTGAAATCCACCCCAATGCTGATGGCCCATTAGAACAGCCCTCCCATAAGAATGGTTCTACGGCCATGTCCTGCCACGAAGGGGGGAGAAGATCCTACCACGACAAACATGGCGAAAGCAATAGAGCCAGGGACTCCAGTAACCTCCGAGGAACGACCCAAGTTCGCTGGTAGGACAACATTAGACAAATGTTTGAAGAAATGACCGAGGACTAGAATGGATACCAGGCCAGGAACCGAAGACAGCTGATAGAATGGTCTGGCGCACCTCTCTTCCAAACCATTATATGTCATACACCTCACGGTAGACAGGGGAACGAACTAAGTAAGTAAGTAAGATATGTTTGGACGCTAACATAATAATGAAAGGTTGAATAAAACCCCCGCACAAGTATAATAGCAGATATATGTTTTGGCACGGATAACGTAATACAACTGAAAGGCAGAAGAAACCAAGCATACCGTATGATAGCAGTATAATGTTGAACGGATAACATAATAATAAAAGGAATTGAAGAAACCAAGCACAAGTAAAATGATAGCAGTATATGGTTGGACGATAACATAAATAATGAAAGGTTTGAAGAAAACAAGCACAAGTATGATAGCAGTATATGTTGGACGATAACATAATAATGAAAGGTTGAAGAAAACCAAGCACAAGTATGATAGCAGTATATGTTGGACGATAACATAATAATGAAAGGTTGAAGAAAACCAAGCACAAGTATGATAGCAGTATATGTTGGACGATAACATAATAATGAAAGGTTGAAGAAAACCAAGCACAAGTATGATAGCAGTATAATGAAAGTTAAGAACGAGCAGTATAATTTGAACGACATAATAATGAAAGGTTGAAGAAAACCAAGCACAAGTAGGTATGATTGAAGACCCAAGCATAATATGATGCAGTGAAATTTGGACGATAACATAATAATGAAAGGTTGAAGAAAACCAAGCACAAGTATGATAGCAGTATATGTTGAACGATAACATAATAATGAAAGGTTGAAGAAAACCAAGCACAAGTATGATAGCAGTATATGTTGGACGATAACATAATAATGAAAGGTTGAAGAAAACCAAGCACAAGTATGATAGCAGTATAGAAGTTGGACGATAACATAATAATGAAAGGGAGATGAAGAAAACCAAGCACAAGTATGATAGCAGTATATGTTTTGGAAGATAATAATAATGAAAGGTTGTAAGAAAACCCAAGCACAAGTATGATAGCAGTATATGATTGGACGATAACAAATAATAAAAAAAGGTAAGAAAACAAGTATAGATAGCCAGTATATGTTGGAAGAAAAGGTTGAAGAAACCAAGCACAAGTATGATAGCAGTATATGTTGAACGAGATAACATAATAATGAAAGGTTGAAGAAAACCAAAGCACAAGTATTGATAGCAGTATATGTTGAAGAAGATAACATAATAATGAAAGGTTGAGAAAACCAAGCAATACCATAGCACAAGTATGAATAGCCAGTATATGTTAAAGGAAGAATAACATAATAATGAAAGGTTGAAGAAAACCAAGCACAAGTATGATAGCAGTATATGTTGGACGATAACATAATAATAAAAGGTTGAAGAAAACCAAGCACAAGTATGATAGCAGTATATGTTGGACGATAACATAATAATAAAAGGTTGAAGAAAACCAAGCACAAGTATGATAGCAGTATATGTTGGACGATAACATAATAATAAAAGGTTGAAGGAAAAGCAAGCACAAAGTCAAGAACTATTGTTTAAGCACGCTAATGAAAGGTTGATAGAAAAGCACAAGTATATAGCAGTTATGATGGACGATAACATAATAATGAAAGGTTGAAGAAAAAACCAAGCACAAGTATGATACAGCATTATGATGGACGATAACCCAATTCAATAAAATGGTTGAAGAAAACCAAGCACAAGTATGATAGCACAATTCCAATAATGAAAGGTTGAAGAAAACCAAGCACAAGTATGATAGCACAATTCCAATAATGAAAGGTTGAAGAAAACCAAGCACAAGTATGATAGCACAATTCCAATAATGAAAGGTTGAAGAAAACCAAGCACAAGTATGATAGCACAATTCCAATAATGAAAGGTTGAAGAAAACCAAGCACAAGTATGATAGCACAATTCCAATAATGAAAGGTTGAAGAAAACCAAGCACAAGTATGATAGCACACGTACCAATATGATGTTGTAAAACAAACATAATAGCAAATCTCCAATAATGAAAGGTTGAAAGCAAACCAAGCACAAGTATGATAGCAGTAATAATGAAAGGTTTGAAGAACCCACACCAATAAGCCCCAGTGAAAGGTTAATAATGAAAGCACGAAAACCAAGCACAAGTATGATAACGCAGTATATGTTGGAACAGATAACCCGTAATAAATGAAAGGTTGAAGAAGAAAACCAAGCACAAGTATGATAGTCCAGTAATATGTTGGGATGATAACGAAAAATGAAAGGTTGAAGAAAACCCCCAAGCACAAGTATGATAGCAGTATATGTTTGATGATAACTCAATAATAAGAAAGGTTTAAGAAAACCAAGCACAAGTATGATTAGCGAGTATATGTTTGGAACGATAAACATTAATAATGAAAGGTTGACAAACCAAGCACAAGTATGATAGCAGATATATGGTTGGAAGATAACGTATATAATGAAAGATTGAAAGAAAACCAACAGCACAAGTAATGATAGCAGTATATGTCTGGGACGATAACATAATAACTAAAGGTTGAAGAAAACCAAGCACAAGTATAATAGCAGTATATGCTGGAAGATAACATANTAATGAAAGGTTGAAGAAAACCAAGCACAANTATGATAGCACAATTCCAATAATGAAAGGTTGAAGAAAACCAAGCACAAGTATGATAGCAGCCCTAACATGAATTGGACGATAACCATAATACCGTATACAAAGGTTGAAGGAGAAC
The DNA here is from genome assembly GCA_024509875.1 of Oreohelix idahoensis. Lineage (NCBI taxonomy): Eukaryota > Metazoa > Mollusca > Gastropoda > Stylommatophora > Oreohelicidae > Oreohelix > Oreohelix idahoensis. The sequence goes on along the minus strand of JAMPIV010022510.1, from coordinate 115,330 downwards.
CACCAAGCACAACTGTATGATAGCAGTAAATATGTTGGATGATAACATAAGACATAATAAAAGTGCGTGAAGAAAAACCAAGCACAAGTATGATAGCAGTACTACACTGTATCTTTGGACGATAAACATAATAATACAAGACAGGTTGAAGAAAAACCAAGCACAAGTAATGATAGCACGCCGTAACTATGTTGGGACGATAACATTAATAATAAAATGGTTGAAGAAAAACCAAGCACAACGTATGATAGCGCAGTATATATGTTGGACGATACTAAATAATAATGAAAATGGGTTAGAAGAAAACCAAGCACACAGTATTACGCTCAAGATGATAGCAGTAATATGTTGATACGATAACATAATAATGAAAGGTTGAAGAAAAACCAAGCACATAGTATGATAGCAGTTATATGCTGGAACGATAACATAATAATAAAAGGTTGAAGAAAACCAAGCACAAGTATGATAGCAGTATATGTTGGACGATAACATAATAATAAAAGGTTGAAGAAAACCAAGCACAAGTATGATAGCACAATTCCAATAATGAAAGGTTGAAGAAAACCAAGCACAAGTATGATAGCAGTATATGTTGGAAGATAACGTAATAATGAAAGGTTGAAGAAAACCAAGCACAAGTATGATAGCAGTATATGTTGGATGATAACACATAAATCATAATATCAAAAGGTTGAAGAAAACCAAGCACAAGTATGATCAGCAGTATATGTTTGGAAGATAACATAATAATGAAAGGTTGAAGAAAAACCAAGCACACGTATGATAGCAGTATATGTTGGATGATAACATAATAATGAAACGTTGAAGAAAACCAAGCACAAGTATGATTAGCAGTATATGTTGGAAGATAACGTAATAATGAAAGGTTGAAGAAAACCAAGCACAATGTATGATAGGCAGTATATGTTTGGACGATAACATAATAATGAAAGGTTGAAGAAAAAAACCAAGCACAAGTATGATAGCAGTATATGTTGGGAACGATAACCCCATAATAATGAAAGGTTGAAGAAAACCAAGCACAAGTATGATAGCAGTATATGTTGGAAAGATAACAAGCTAAATAATGAAAGGTTGAAGGGTAGAAAAACCAAGCACAAGTATGATAGCAGTATATGTTGGAAGATAACATAATCAATGAAAGGTTTTGAAAGAAAACCAAGCACAAGTATGATAGCAGTATATGTTGGAAGATAACGTAATAAAATGAAAGGTTGAAAGAAAACCAAATTTGCACAAGTATGATAGTCAGTATATGTTGTTGGAAGATAACATAATAATGAAAGGTTGAAGAAAACCAAGCACAAGTATGATAGCAGTATATGTTGAACGATAACATAATAATGAAAGGTTGAAGAAAACCAAGCACAAGTATGATAGCAGTATATGTTGGAAGATAACGTAATAATGAAAGGTTGAAGAAAACCAAGCACAAGTATGATAGCAGTATATGTTGGACGATAACATAATAATGAAAGGTTGAAGAAAACCAAGCACAAGTATAATAGCAGTATATGCTGGACGATAACATAATAATGAAAGGTTGAAGAAAACCAAGCACAAGTATGATAGCACAATTCCAATAATGAAAGGTTGAAGAAAACCAAGCACAAGTATGATAGCAGTATATGTTGGACGATAACATAATAATAAAAGGTTGAAGAAAACCAAGCACAAGTATGATAGCAGTATATGTTGGATGATAACATAATAATCCCCAAAGGTTGAAGAAAAACCAAGCACAAGTATGATAGCAAGTATATGTTGGACGATAACATAAATAATGAAAGGTTGAAGAAAACCAAGCACAAGTATGATAGCAGTATATGTTGGACGATAACATAATAATAAAAGGTTGAAGAAAACCAAGCACAAGTATGATAGCAGTATATGTTGGACGATAACATAATAATGAAAGGTTGAAGAAAACCAAGCACAAGTATGATAGCAGTATATGTTGAACGATAACATAATAATGAAAGGTTGAAGAAAACCAAGCACAAGTATGATAGCAGTATATGCTGGACGATAACATAATAATGAAAGGTTGAAGAAAACCAAGCACAAGTATGATAGCAGTATATGCTGGACGATAACATAATAATGAAAGGTTGAAGAAAACCAAGCACAAGTATGATAGCACAATTCCAATAATGAAAGGTTGAAGAAAACCAAGCACAAGTATGATAGCAGTATATGTTGGAAGATAACATAATAATGAAAGGTTGAAGAAAACCAAGCACAAGTATGATAGCAGTATATGTTGAACGATAACATAATAATAAAAGGTTGAAGAAAACCAAGCACAAGTATGATAGCAGTATATGTTGGAAGATAACATAATAATGAAAGGTTGAAGAAAACCAAGCACAAGTATGATAGCAGTATATGTTGGATGATAACATAATAATGAAAGGTTGAAGAAAACCAAGCACAAGTATGATAGCAGTATATGTTGGAAGATAACATAATAATGAAAGGTTGAAGAAAACCAAGCACAAGTATGATAGCAGTATATGTTGGACGATAACATAATAATGAAAGGTTGAAGAAAACCAAGCACAAGTATGATAGCAGTATATGTTGGACGATAACATAATAATGAAAGGTTGAAGAAAACCAAGCACAAGTATGATAGCAGTATATGTTGGAAGATAACATAATAATGAAAGGTTGAAGAAAACCAAGCACAAGTATGATAGCAGTATATGTTGGAAGATAACATAATAATGAAAGGTTGAAGAAAACCAAGCACAAGTATGATAGCAGTATATGTTGGAAGATAACATAATAATGAAAGGTTGAAGAAAACCAAGCACAAGTATGATAGCAGTATATGTTGGACGATAACATAATAATGAAAGGTTGAAGAAAACCAAGCACAAGTATGATAGCAGTATATGTTGAACGATAACATAATAATGAAAGGTTGAAGAAAACCAAGCACAAGTATGATAGCAGTATATGTTGGAAGATAACGTAATAATGAAAGGTTGAAGAAAACCAAGCACAAGTATGATAGCAGTATATGTTGGACGATAACATAATAATGAAAGGTTGAAGAAAACCAAGCACAAGTATGATAGCAGTATATGTTGAACGATAACATAATAATGAAAGGTTGAAGAAAACCAAGCACAAGTATGATAGCAGTATATGTTGGAAGATAACATAATAATGAAAGGTTGAAGAAAACCAAGCACAAGTATGATAGCAGTATATGTTGGAAGATAACATAATAATGAAAGGTTGAAGAAAACCAAGCACAAGTATGATAGCAGTATATGTTGGAAGATAACATAATAATGAAAGGTTGAAGAAAACCAAGCACAAGTATGATAGCAGTATATGTTGGACGATAACATAATAATAAAAGGTTGAAGAAAACCAAGCACAAGTATGATAGCTGGAGTAGACAGTAATATGTTGGACGATAACATAATAATAAAAGGTTGAAGAAAACCAAGCACAAGTATGATAGCAGTATATGTTGGACGATAACATAATAATAAAAGGTTGAAGAAAACCAAGCACAAGTATGATAGCAGTATATGTTGGACGATAACATAATAATGAAAGGTTGAAGAAAACCAAGCACAAGTATGATAGCAGTATATGCTGGACGATAACATAATAATGAAAGGTTGAAGAAAACCAAGCACAAGTATGATAGCACAATTCCAATAATGAAAGGTTGAAGAAAACCAAGCACAAGTATGATAGCAGTATATGTTGGAAGATAACATAATAATGAAAGGTTGAAGAAAACCAAGCACAAGTATGATAGCAGTATATGTTGGACGATAACATAATAATGAAAGGTTGAAGAAAACTAAGCACAAGTATGATAGCAGTATATGTTGGAAGATAACATAATAATGAAAGGTTGAAAAAAACCAAGCAAAAGTATGATAGCAGTATATGCTGGACGATAACATAATAACGAAAGGTTGAAGAAAACCAAGCACAAGTATGATAGCACAATTCCAATAATGAAAGGTTGAAGAAAACCAAGCACAAGTATGATAGCAGTATATGTTGGAAGAAAACATAATAATGAAAGGTTGAAGAAAACTAAGCACAAGTATGATAGCAGTATATATTGGAAGAAAACATAATAATGAAAGGTTGAAGAAAACCAAGCACAAGTATGATAGCAGTATATGTTGGAAGAAAACATAATACTGAAAGGTTGAAGAAAACCAAGCACTTATATGTTGGAAGATAACATAATAATGAAAGGTTGAAGAAAACCAAGCACAAGTATGATAGCAGTATATGTTGGACGATAACATAATAATAAAAGGTTGAAGAAACCAAGCACAAAAGTATGATAGCAGTATATGTTTGGACAGATAAATAATAATGAAAGGTTGAAGATAAACCAAGCACAAAGTATAATAGCAGTATATGCTGGACGATAACATAATGAAAGGTTGAGAAAACCAAGCACAAGTATGGTAGCAGTATATGTTGGAAGATAACATAATACTGAAAGGTTGAAGAAAACCAAGCACTTATATGTTGGAAGATAACATAATAATGAAAGGTTGAAGAAAACCAAGCACAAGTATGATAGCAGTATATGTTGGACGATAACATAATAATGAAAGGTTGAAGAAAACCAAGCACAAGTATGATAGCAGTATATGTTGGAAGATAACATAATAATGAAAGGTTGAAGAAAACCAAGCACAAGTATGATAGCAGTATATGTTGGAAGATAACATAATAATGAAAGGTTGAAGAAAACCAAGCACAAGTATGATAGCAGTATATGTTGGAAGATAACATCAAGAGACGGCACAGCAGGTAATCCTGTTAGAATGTATCATCAAGGCAACAGGGAATGAACGAACGAACAAACTTTATTTTCAAAGGGTTTAGAATTGGGCGCGCAGGGCCGTCTAACATTCTGCCCTTCCTTTCTCTCGTCTTCCATACTGAATCCATTAATTCTCACATGTATCTTAAATACATACATGCCACACTTAAAGGTTTACCCATAATCTGTACGGGGTGTTTGCGTTTTCAGATGTGTACGGGCCGTACACAGGTCTGTACGGGTTTTTTCGCCTAATTATTTAAATATACATATAAATCTCTTGTGCCACTACACAATTTGCGTTTCATTGAGATTCGGCGAGATTTTGTAAGCCAAGTGGAATAAAAAAAAAAATATAACCAATGCTCCAAATCCTCCAAGCTGCTTCATTTTTCAAATTGCCCGCGGGATGTGAAGTGGCGTGTTCATTCACAATTTTTCGCTAAAGCTAGCGCAAGAGGTTACTGATTATTTGGAACGATTTGACGCAGCACCCCACTGAAATCTTTTTTGATAGTCGAGCCTATTGTTTAGGAATTAATTTCCCAGTTTAGTATTGGTAAGTTAATTCTTTTTAAAAAAATATTTACAATAACATTGTTCTTGCAGATGAAAGTTAGATTTAACTGTCATATTAACTTAGGCCTATGCTTTCTTTATCCCCTAAGGTTTAGCATAATTATTTATTATTTTACGGCTGGTAATCAAAAACAAAAAGAGGTAAAATGATACCACTACATATTATTTGATTTCACTAAAACTTGTAGAAAGTGCGTAAGAAATGTAAATTTGAAAAATAATACAATAGCCTACAAAAATTATGGGTAGCCCTAATATCGATAAATGGCGGTCGCCGAATGCTCCGCATGTATTTTCGTACCATTTAGAGTTATAATTAGGGTTACAGCTAGGGTTAACCCTAAATCTAAATGGTACGAAAAATACTACACGCGGAGCATTCGGCGAACGTCATTCCGATATTACCAAATTATGAAAACTGAAAAGAAAAAAAAACCACAATAGCGTGGAAAAATTTACATCTTAACTCGATCAGAGAAAAGTTTATTTGGAGTTAGCCTACTACTTCTCTTCTTGTTTTAATTTCGTTTCTTTAAAAAACAATGTTATTTTGCCTTTGGTGGTCATCATTACGGTCATTCAATGTTTATAATTATTAAATAATTAATTAGGGGCCTCTACTATCAATGTTTGATTGACACTAAAATTTGTATGGGAAGGTCCTATTTAAAACCATTTAAACTACCAGTTGGGCTTTAACGGCTATTCCAATTTTTGAGTTCGGTAGAAAATATACAGGCTAATATTACGCCAGCGCTAGTTTATATTTTCATTACCAGCTTTAGCAAAAAATTTATTAGATTTTAAATTTAAGATTCCTAACCCATAATGCTTATTACTGGTCTCTTTAGGCCTGTACTTTTATAAGGCACTATAGAAAACACAGCAACTGTTCTTCATTTCAACCATAAATTGTATTAATTTTTTTCCAAGATTCTATTTCATTATATAATATTAAAATTACAAATAATTATATTTTTCTAAATTGAATATTAATTAATATTTGTATTTGCTATGCAAAATAAATTCTAACTCTTGTTGTTTAGGTTTTAAAGCAAGTGAAGACATGCTTAAAAAGGCAAAGGCCGCATGTCACTATGATGGTGCAGAACCATCTAATTGAATATACTTTTACATGAATAAACTCTTTTGTTACGTTTTTCAGTCTTTGTACAGGTTTTGCGGGTCTTTGTACAGGTTTTGCGGGTCTTTGTACAGGTTTTTTTAATTTTTTGTACAGGTTTTTCATCTCTGAGGTGTGGCATGTATGTTAAATATTACTTAAATAATAAAATAAAATACAATAAAATCCCAACATTGTAACAGTACAATAATAGTTACACAGATTTACAGTACCTTATCATAATTAATACTAAACGGGACAAAATTATCTTTAAAACCTACATATGATGTTATATTATTATTATTTAAGAACATAACTAAATTAGGGTGGCATATAATCTGCACTCAAGATGTACAACATAAGAGACCCATTACAGTCAATCTTCAATGAATGGAGCTCCTCATTATGGTAACTCATCTGATCTGGTTCAACAAATAAAGAAAACTTCTGCAGATGTCAATACTCTATTCAGCTATCCCATATTTTATTTTCCAAGTAGATGCTCACACTTCAACATACTTGTAGGCAATGTGTTGCAAGAACCTGACAAAAATAACTACGATGCTGTCAGAGCTGCTCTGCTTAGGAAATATCAACTTGATGAGGACGGATATCGTCTGTGTTTCAAATCTTTATTGCCGGAAACTGGACAGGATTTCACTGAGTTTATAGCAAATATACGCCTCACATTTGATAGGTGGATTGAGCTCTCAAAGATCGAACATATTTATGAAGCCATAGTCGATTTAATGCTTCACGATAAAGTCATGATTTCAGTCAATGCATCATTTCTTTCCTGTCTACATGAACGGAAACCCACAAACTTAAATGATATGGAGCAATTCTGTCGACAATATGTCACAGCCCATCCAAATATTATTGATAGCCATTCTCAGGTCAGAGATGGATTGCCTGTTGCCTATGCTATGCCACACGGAAATCATTTCCGCAATCGATCACATTAGTGCTGATCGGAACTTTAGGAAGGGAGACTATAAGAATTTCAATTCTTACAAAGGTACACCATTCCATGGTAATTCTCCAGCACAGCAAAACTGGAGGCAATCTAATATGCCACAGCATTTTAATAGATAGAACTCAGGAAATTTTAGAAGAGATAATCTCACCAGTGACTGGCAATCATGATCTAATTTTTCTCAAAACCAACAAAATTCTTCAAACAGATATTTTGGTCAAAGGGAAAATAATTACCACAGTAATTCACATTGGGGTTCAAATCGAAATAATGGTCCCAATAGAGATAATAACAATAATCACTTCAGGGATAATAGTCAAAATCAATCCAGATGTAGAGATAGATCTTCAAACGATAGGTCACATCGCCATGCTAATTCAGCCCAGCATGATCCTCATACAAATTTAGATCAGGGTGACGATAATGATCTTCATAATGCATCCTCTAGCGTAGTGGTTACAACACCGCTCTGGCGACCGGGTGATACAGGATCAAACCCGGGCGACGGCATTTGAGGATTTTTCGTCGACCGGGATTTGGACTGGATTAACTCGAGACCTGGCGAGGACATTTGAAGGAGTGTCGTCGACCAGGGACTGGCGGCTCCTGAGCCGACCCAGCTGCAATGGGTACCTCCGAAATCGGCGAGTATTTGCCTGAATGTCGAGGGACACCTGTCTCTGTACAAGAAATAAAGGGATACTCACGTATAATCAATGTCAGGTTAGACATAAATAATAACCTGAGATTTCGCCTCGAGTATTAGCGGGCGTACGAAAAGGAAAAAAAAAAAAAAATAATGCATCCTCATGTTCTCTTGATTTTGAGCAGGCTTCTCGTTGTCCTGAGTGCACAACGTTATTTCAGCCTAAGGCGATTACAACTTTGAGTTGCAGTCATCCCCTGCCGACTCTTCCTGCCATGTCTGCCCATGATGGAACTGGCTCTCTTGCTTTGCACAAGAGACTTGTGAACAATATTCCCGTGTCTGTTCATTTTGATTCAGGTTGTTCTACTGTGGGAATTCGGCAATCCTTGGTTCACCCGTCATGTGCAACAGGTAAAATGGTAAAATGTATTACATTCGGTGGTACAGTCGAGACTTTCCCGACTGCCATCGTTCACATTGCCACACCATTTTTTACAGGTAACATACACGTCTGTATGCTTCCAGCACCAATAGCTGATCTTATAATCGGACGGATACATGGGTTTAAAGAGTGTAATGTTCAACAAATTGCAGTTTGGGAACGGCAACATCGCCTTACTGCCACCACATTAACGACTATGCCAAAAGTTAATTCCCATGTACTTTCTGCTAACATGCTACGTTCTGCTACTGTCGTAGAATCTTGAAGTTTAATGTTACTATTATTAATTATACAAATTTTGGTGCTTCTTTGAGCCCATTACGACACACTTCAGTTCATCGTCACTCAAATTGTAAGTCTTCTTTGCCTTTGGGTTCTATTAAAGAGGAAGATTCCTCTGTTGTGTCTAACACAGATGCTGATTTGGTCGCCACAACTGAATCTAAACTCAATCACGGTAGTTGCAACTTCTTTCCTGCAATGACTTGTGAGTTCTTTACCGAATGTTCGGACTTAGTTCTCCGTGCATTTGTATATCTGGTGGGACTATTTACCTTTATCTCTGGGCCGGTTAGCTCAGTCTTTCCCTGGTCATCTTCTTTTTGTCGCCCTCACTTTTCTACTTTTGAAATTCGACGCTTGTGCTGATTCACTCATGTCTGGTTTTGTGTCTTTATTATATTTCTCATGCTTTTTTTTAATCTGCCCAGTACACAGGCTAAGACAGTTCATCCTGTTAGATCTATGCCTTTGTCAACTAATTTTCTTTTGTCTGACACGACATCTGAGATAGTCAGTCGTCATTACTTTTATATTTTTATTACTTCTCTGTTCGTCATTACGCACACTCCTGTTGGTTCGTGCTTTTTCTTGTGTCTGTATTTCATGCAGCGCGTTGTCCTCAGCGCGACTTCCTTCCCACGCTGTAATTTTCTTCGAACGATTTTGTATTCCTATATCGGTAATACGTTCATCACTGTTTTGGCTACTGTCACTGCTACCCTTTCTCATTTGTTAAAGAAAGGTTCGCCTGACATACCACAGTGGTCTAAACTGTACCAGACCACACGCGGTAGGATAAATTTAATATTTTCTTCAAATAATATCATACGGTTACCGAACAGATCCTTTTATTTCATTATTTACAGGTTCGCCTTGTCGAGGGGACTCGGGTCTGTTTTGCTGCTGGGTTATGCAGATGCTCTCAACCCTGCACTTCGTTTCTACCGACCATTAACTGGAGCTGCAATAAATGGACTTCAGAGTAAGGGCCTACTGAATTCGAAATCTGCGAGATGTGCTCTCACCTTACAGCCATTTGACTTCACAGTACAAACCATTCGGTATTCTGACACCGCAGTATATGATTTGTTATCCAGGTGCCCTCAAGTTCACCTGGGCCGCTACACCTCTCAGATTGTGAGGACACAACAGTACTACGTCATCACTGCTGTACTGCTACTTTTGTTCAATGATTATGTACTATTTTTGCATTTTTTGCTGCTCGCTTATGAGTATGACTTTCCGATATACGTCACTTTTGGACTTCTTTGTGTACACATTTGGTACACAGGTTACGCCCACGGCGACCGTTGCCTCAATTGGCTGTGTGTGGTGTACCCGGAAACGGGGCCTCTCAGTACTGAGGCACAGTTAAGTCCCCGATGTCACTTATCGGTGCAGAGTTGAGAGAGATGGCTGAGCATCACAACCCCCCCTGTGTTGCAGCATGATGAGAACCCAGCATTGCACACTGAGCTTGGGGGCATCACTTGGGCACCAGACTTAATACTGGCTCTTGACTGGATGGCCGCATGCAGGAGATTTCTACAATGGAGGGTTGGCAGGTGGTGGGTATCTGGAAGTGGCTCTGTGCAGGACGTGAGGATTCCTTGGGAGAGCCCAGAACCAGAGCACAGCATTGTGCAAGCTCTGCATAGTTGGAGAGCCCCCTGGATGACGGGGAATGCACAGTGTGCTACCCCACCTATCCCCAACTGCTAACTTAGAACCAGAAGTGGGGTCCTCTGTATGCGTGCCAGGCCAGGATAAAATGCCTGGGAAAGAGACTGGAGCTCAGAACTCCCTAACTCAAAGTTGCAGGATGGCAGAAAAGCCATGGGAAAGACAGGGCTATTTTGAAGATAACGCAACCATATTTTCACCATACGAGCTCGGACGCCGCCGGTAAACAAGGTCCGCGCAGAGCAGTGACACCCCCAGGCTGCTTGCGAATAGTCTACTACTGGGAACATAAACAGATTAGGGATGAGCCCACTCTCCCGTTGAACAGGTGCTAAAGTCATAGATACTGGGCCAGAAGGCGCACCGGAAAACCACAGTATCACGCAACTCGCTTTTTTTTTTCTATGGAGAGTACACCGTCAAATAAATCTCGTACTGGTGCTCGCCCTGTGGAGCTCCACCAGGCAGGTGCAGTGCCGGGCTCTGAGCCTCGACAGAGCCCACCCTCAGCTACTGGAGGACCCTCTAGACCGTCTTGTGGAGTCAGCAGACGGCGGAGGAGAACTACTGACCAAAACAAAACAGAAAAAGAGAAACCCAGAGTGCCACTTGTCATGATGCACTGGAATGCAGAGGGAGTGAACAGCAAGCAGGCTGGATACAGCAAAAAGACAAGCTGGAAAACATCTTGTATGAGAAGCAAGTCAGTGTTTTGCTGTATCCAAGAGACTCACTTGAAAGCAGATCAAACCTTTAAAATAAGGGGATATCAATGCTTCAGATCCGACAGAAAAGATAGACGAAAAGGAGGAGTACTTACTCTTGTAAGGAATAACATTCCTGCACACGAAAGGAAAACCTTCATGGATGGAGCAGAATATCAGCTGTTGCAGATAAAGGTAGACAAGATGGAAATAGAACTCCTGAACTATTACTGTCCGAACAACAAACCCCTGAGTCTCAGCTCTATACAGGTACCAGCCACCAACTTTATAGCAGTTGGAGACTTTAATAGCCACTCCCAGAGCTGGGGCTATAACCATCTGGATCACAGAGGTGAAGAGGTTGAAACTTGGCAAGATGATCACTCCCTAATCCTAGTCAATAATGCCACAGATACTCCTACCTTCTACTCCAGAGGATGGCACACAACTTCAACACCAGATCTTGCCTTCTCCACACACCAGATATAGCTGGATCTATTAGTAGAGAAGTAGGAGACCAACTAGGGGGAAGCGACCATCGCCCAATCTTTCTTACTGTCCAGAGTGCAACTCTCAGTACAGGCCCAGCCATTACAAGATGGAACTACAAAAAAGCCAACTGGGGTTTATTCAGGCATCAGGTGAACACGCTGCTGTCTACCCTCAAGGTACAGAACAGAGACATTAATGAAGTGGTAAAAGACTTCAACAGATGCATACTACAAGCTGCAAAAGAAACCATTCCCAAAGGATGCCGGCGTAACTACATACCATACTGGTCCAGCACACTCCAAGAACGTCAGGAAGCTATGGACAGGGCTAGAAAGGACGCAGAGTCTCAGCCTTCACTTGAAACTCACAACAAATGGAAAAAAGGCTGTAGCAGAGTTTCAGAGAACAAAGCTAGAAGAAAAACGGAAAAGCTGGAGAACTAAAACGGCATCGCTGAACCTTGAGAAGACGGCAGGAAACTTTGGAGATTAGTCAAGTCTCTAAATGAAGAGCGTTCCTCACCTAGGCAGACTATCACATTGGATGAAGGTGGCAAACTTTTCAGAGGAAAACAAGCTGCAGACTTGTTTGCTAGAAGATACAGTTCAGAAAGCAACTTACCCATTAACATAGATCATCAGAGAGAGATAAGAAAAGAAATACTGGCAACCATGGGACAGACAGATACTCCTGCCCCAATGAGGGAACCCATCACACTAGGAGAACTACAGAAGGCTATTTCCAAGCTTAAGTTTCAAAAGTCACCCGGCCCAGACAAAATCAGCAACGAAATGCTAGTAAATCTGAGCTCAGCAGCAAAGACAAAACTGCTTGAGATATTCAACCACAGCTGGTTGAAAGGAACGGTACCCCAAGTATGGAGAGAAGCCATCACAATACCCATACTAAAGAAAGGGAAATGTAAGACCGAGGCTGCAAGTTACCGGCCAATCAGTCTCACAAGCTGTGTTGGGAAGACTATGGAGCGAATAGTCAACCACAGATTGAAATGGTATTTAGAGTCTGAGCAGATCCTGGTGCCGGAACAAGCTGGATTTAGAGAATGCTACAGTATAGAAGACCAAGTTACTTACTTGTCTCAAGCAATAGAAGAAGATGCCTTCCAGGAGAAGAAAAAGGTCCTAACGATCTGGGTCGACTTCAAGCAGGCCTTTGACAAGGTGTGGAAAGATGGCCTCATTGCAAAACTTAGGAGAAGTGGAATCCAAGGCAACATGATGAAATGGATCCAGTCATACTTGCATAACAGGAGAACTAGAGTCACTCTTGACGGTCTGCAGAGCAGAAAAGTGTTGCTCCATCAGGGGGTACCTCAAGGAGGAGTAATTTCCCCAACACTCTTCCTTGTTTACATCAATGACCTGGTGAAAGATCTCCCTGCAGGAGTTAAAGCTGCCTTATATGCAGATGACCTAGTACTCTGGTGCGCTGATGAAAATGTCACCACAGCAAATTATAGAATGCAGCGGGCAGCAGACATGCTAGTGTCATGGGCAGAGAAATGGCTTATCACAATAAACACAGACAAAACCTCCACAACACTGTTCTCCCTCGCCCCCAAGGACAAATCAGCTAACATACACCTAGGGACAACCGTGATCAAGGAAGAAAGCTACCCCACCTATCTTGGGGTGACATTTGACCAAAGGCTTACATGGAATAAGCATATTGAAAATGCAGAAGGAAAGGCCCGAAGACGACTAGGCATACTCAGAAAATTAGCAGGTACCAACTGGGGAGCAAATGAACGAAATCTAAAGAAGAAGATTTATAATGCAGTAATAAGCCCACACTTACAGTTTAGCTTAGCAGCATGGTCATCAGCTGCTAACTCACATCTGCAGTCTTTGGACAAGGTGCAAAATCAAGCTCTCAGGCTCATTACAGGAGCCATGAAAACTACACCAATAACAGAGATGCAGAAGGTTGCTGGATTACAGACATTGTCCCATAGAAGAGACACAAAAACCATGATCCAGATGGAAAAGTACAACAGTATGCCAATGCACCCAATGAAGGCAAGACTAGATGATCTGGCATTGGGACGTCTAAAGCGTAGCAGCTTTGTGCATCGGGGGAAAAGACTTATAAGACAGCATCAAGAAGACCTATCCATGAAGACAACACCACTGAAGCCCACCCTATACCCTGTACCATGGGAGCAGGCCAGCAGTGCCCTCCAAATTAATACATCAGTCAGTGGTCTCACAAGTGGATGTGAGTATAATGATCTGCAAAAACGAACTGCTACATTGAGTATGATCCAAGAAAGCTATCCCGATCAATCATGGATACATGCCTATACAGATGGATCAGCAACTAATGCTGTTAGGAATGGAGGTGCCGGTATCTTTATCTCATATCCTGACAACCACTATGAGACTAGGCACATTCCCACTGGTAAATTCTGTTCCAACTATACAGCTGAGGTTCAAGCTCTAGAGCAAGCTGCAAATATGATTTATAACACCAACTCTGACTGCCACCAGGTAGTCATCCTCACAGATGCACTGTCTGTCCTGCAAGCTCTCAAGGGTGGTAAACTCCCGCATCTGAGAAATGAACTAAACAAGGTAGCTGCCAAAAAGAGAACCATACTTCAGTGGGTACCATCTCATTGTGGTGTACCCGGAAATGAAAAAGGCAGATAAACTTGCAAAAAAGGGAGGAGAATGTGAACAAGAAGATAATGAAGTCACATACTTTGAGAAAAAGAGAGCTATCCAGACTATCAGAAGAGAACAGAACCAACCCAAAAAGACGACTATCACACTCTCGACCCGGCAGGGACAGATAACTATTTTTCGACTCAGGACAGGGCATAACAAACTGAATAAACACATGCACAAGCTACGATTGTCTGCTTCACCACTGTGCACATGTGGATTAAACGAACAAACTGCTGAGCATGTTCTACAGGACTGTCCTCTGTATGACCAGTTAAGAAAGATATACTGGCCCAATGACTCAACACTAAACTCAAAGCTATATGGAGTTAAAGAGGAACTTCAAACAACAGTCGAATTCATCATGAGAACTCGTCTGACGGTGTAATCATCAAAGATGCGATCGAACATCTACTACACTATATGTGTTAATCACTTAACTTTTTTAAATGCCGACTTGATGACATTTTTAGTACGTTTTCATGACACTTTTCAATAATTTAATTTTCGATTAACTACTAACAATTGAATGTGCAAGGAACAATGTGTTCAATTTATGACATTAATTTTTTTTATTCGGATATATCTTTCGCCGAACTAATTCGTCTAACCTCAGTTATTATATGGTTGCGCATCATTAGCGCTTGATAACTTTTGCATGCAGAGATAGTTGATATTGCCGTACTTGCCTATAATTCGTTGGCGTATGCTGTGTAGATGATTTTTCCTACACTCTCTCTTTGGAATGTGTTGTTTGATTCTTGTGTTTTACTTTGCACATTAATTTTTGTTTCCCAGTTGTTACACTTATGCACATACTTACATACATTGCTCCTTTTGATTTTTGTTCACTAGTTGACATGTTTTATCATCTTTGTTGATTCCAGTCACTTGATTCACCGTTTATGGTCATTCTTCACCTCCTATTATTTCATTTTCTTATTGCATTTACCGTTTCTTAGTTTATGTTTTGTCCATAGTTGCTATGTTTCATCGTTGTTTGATTTTGGTCCCTACACACTTACATCCCACTATTATTGGTTTCTCTTTTAATGACTTAACATTACTTGTTGTAATATAATGGAACTTGATCGACTTCCCTCTTTTGTACGATATGTTATCCGATAGTATTAACAATAAAAAAAAGGCTGTGCCTTTTTTTTTCCCCGGGGGTCGGTGTAAACTGTTAAGTCCTTTTTCGTGTGGGTGTTAAGTGTTTGTGATCCTCACATGCAAATCTAACCTTTTAGTGAGCACACATGTGAGCGCATCTAAAGTAATAATATATTTAATTATTTACGTGCCTTTTTTGCACTTTATTTGAACAAAATTGGGCGACGTGGTGCGATCGGTTTTTGTTGCCAAACAGCAATTACGCTGTAGAGAGATCCATAGCGTCCTTTGTATAGGGCAGACGTTTTCGTCAGATATTGATATAAGTCTTACCCCCAAGTCGTGGGAAGACTCAACGAAGTCATTGTATTATACCTCCCTGGGTGGAGTGTTTGTTTAGCCGACCCTGGCTCGTTTAAGTATCATGAATTGATACTCTCTTTTTATTCTTGGCAAGATCTGGTAGAGCTTCGACACGCCTTGTCATGGCCTACTGCTAGTCCTCTGCTGAGTAGTAGATGGATCATAACGTTTCTTTTATATCTTCAGGGAAGACATTCCGCATGTTACTAATGGTTATTATAAAGAAGATTACAAATCTCAGAATCCCTAACGGCAGATCGTTCGCCGTCCTTGAGATGTCGGCGGTTGTTTTGTGAACCGATCAAGTTCAATTCTGATGTCATGCCTTATCTATGTATTCATGTTTGCATGATGACCTCTTGATGAAATTATGCTGTATTATACCCATGATGTTGGACTTCGTCGTCGTCAATAAATGTTCGCTGTCAAAGATGTATCTTAACTACGTGTCCAGCCTTCATTATGAATTGGTCAATTTCATGACCCAGCCGTTGGTATTTCATTGACATTGGCCCATCCTTTACGGCCCACCATTATGACATTCGCGTTGAAAATTATAAGTCGGCCATAGACTGTAAGCACGACCTTTTTGACAACATCACTGTCAGTAGTGCCAGCCTCGACAATACCACAACGACATAACTGAAGGTGGTAACACAATGTTTGACCAAACGTTACGTCTGAGAATAAAATATGCGTATTATATGAAGTTTATGGCAAAAAATAAAATATGTGCATAATACATTATTATACGTTAAATTAATATGCGTAAGTTTGACATGGAGCGCTTTCCATAGGTATAGCTTGAAATTACGTCATTGGTGCATAATGTGTAAAAAAAAAGTTTATTTGTATGTAAGAAGAGTTTTGCTGACACTTTAAAGGTAAATATCATACATATGTTTTACTTAAACTACAGCTTGAATTCCTAGTCGAAGATGTGTTAAAACGTTCAGATTTACAGAAAAATGGTCATGGTTGTGAAACATTTGATGCAGTGATGCAACAGCGTATTTCAATGTACGGAAGTTTTACCATATGCATATAACACATATTTTATCGTGAAAAATATGAAACGTATCATACGAAAGGTCAAACATTGCTTGTAGGCTCCACAAACTTAGAGACAACAGCTAGAAGATGGATCAGATTAACATTTTCAGAAAATGGAGCGGATTATCAATATGTGAGTTCATTTATTTGAAGATACTATTGCGCAGAACTTTGCTCATCAACTGTTGCACCTGATTTCGTTTCCACTGACTTTTTGTGAAGTAGTTCCATCAGTCCAAGAATAACAAAACAATGCTCTTCCAGACATTCTAACAACCTTAGAAATCATAAATGGCTTTGCAAATGAGCAATTCTGGCACCAAAAGATAAGAGCATTATTAACATCAATCGCCAAATACAGAATCAGCTGCTCCGCACTGCCACAACTTACAAATCCACAGACATTGTTACAGACAACTATTAGGCTGTATGTTATCCGTGTTTCTCAGCTCTTTGGAACCACCTGGAATTCCGCGGTACAACTTAATTTTAAAAACTGAAACACCAATAATGTTATTGCATAATCTTGATCTGCTTAAACTGCATAATGGAACCAGACTGTGAGAGAAACCTCATGCCAAACGCGACACAATTAACAGACTTCATTCATAACCCTCCACTCCCAAAGGAGCATAGGCCTTCAACAAACACATGCCAAGTCCTCCTGTCCCGTGCCATCATCTCAAGTTCTTTCCATGTTCTCCTCATCATTTTCACCTCTGTTTCCAACTCTCTTCTCCATGTACTTCTTGGTCTTCCTCTGCCTCTCTTGCCCTGGGGGTTCCAGAACAAGGACTGCCTTGTAATGCTATCAACAGGTTTCCTCAGTGTGTGTCCTATCCATCGCCATCGTCTTCTTCTCATCTCTTGTTCCACTGGCACTTGTCTAGTTCTTGTCATCAGTTCCACGTTGGTAACCTTGTCATACCATTTTAATCCCTCTATTCTACGCAAGCACCCATTTATGAAAGTCTGTAGCTTTTTGGTTGTTGTCTTTGTTGTTCTCCATGTCTCCGAGCCATACAATAGGACTAACTTCACATTTGAGTTGAAGATTCTTATTTTCGTGTTGGATCCAATTTCTCTTGATCTCCATATATTTCCCAATGCAATGAAAGCTCCTCTTGCCTTTTGTATTCTTATTTTGATATCGCTGTCAATTAACAGACTTACAAGAGACAAAAATGTATTCGTTCTGTGCATTCCTCTGATACCCACTGGCATGTCTTTCAATTTTAAGTGCCTGTAACATCTTGTGCACCATGATTTGAAATAACTATAGATAAGCTTCAAGGACAGCCACTTAAAGTGGCGGGCATTAACTTACAATATCCATGCTTTTCACATGGACTACTACATGCTGCTTGCTCCAGAGAAAGCATTTTCGCCCCAGACAACAAAACCAAAAATGTTGTTCATCAAGAAGCATTGGAATAATAATTTCTTTGCAATAATATATATAGCAATAAGTGAATATGAAACAATAAGTAAATATGAAACAATCTGATAAATTATATGAATTGTAAATTTTGTGAATTAAAAGAATAAAAAATATGAATCAATCAAGATCTAGTTTGATTTTTACATTTTCAGAAATTGAGATGTTCTAATTTTCTATAAACTGTTATTAGAACTCTGAGCAATGCCAGTTCCTTAAAGCTAGTTATATGTTAATTTTTGTTCTTGTTAAATACTATCTGAGAAGTTGGCAAGAGGACGAAGATGGCTGTACACCGCTTCACCTATGTCCCAGTCTTGATGTATGGATTGAGTCATGGGCAATGACTACAACCCACAAAAGTCAGATCCAAACCTCAGAAATGAAGTATCTGAGGAATGTGGTTATAGTAACAGGAAGAGATATGGTCCGCAACCAGACGATATGTTGTGGCCTAAAAACACAACCTCTGCAGACCCAAGTAGAACAGTCCCAACTAAGATGGTTTGGCCATGTCTGAAGAATGGAAGAAGATTGGCTACCACGACAAGTATGGGAAACTAAAAGCCAGGGATCCAGACTTCCAGAACAACCCAGAGTCTGCTGGGAGGACAACATTAGACAATCTCTGAAGGACCAAGGACTAGAATGGAACCAGGCCAGGAGGAAGATAGCTGATAGGATAGTGTGGCGTTCTCTCTTCCAAACCTCTACACCTCATGGTAGAAGAGGAACGACTAAGTAAGTAGTAAAGTAAATACTATTTGTCTATATTATGCAGTTCCCTAGGTCTGTCTATTCTCAAAACACGTTCTGTAGTTATAGGTGACTTGCACACCAGTACATTTTCTAACATTGGGATTCTCTGTTGTTTATACCTGTTACATTTTTGTAGGAAGTGCTCTATTACGTTGTTTTATAGACATTCTGCACAGTAAGGCTCTTCTTTCTTAAAATAGCTTGTTCCTAGTTGTAACCTGGGAAGCTTATTGGTGGGATATGTTCATTCCCTACATATTTGGCATGTTCTTGTTGGAGCTTTGAACAGTTTATATGCGTGTCTTCAGTTTAGATTTTTATCTCAGGCTGCTGTCCATTCTTCTGCTATTATTCTTTTAATTAAGCTTGTTATTTCTGTCTTGCCCATTTATGCATTTATTTGGTTTACAGCAAATTTACCTTTCTTGGCTTCATTATCTACCTTTCAGTATCCTTCTATGCCAACATGTGATAAGACCCACGCCATTAAAACTGAAGATCCTCTGATATATAAGTATGTATTAGTCAGAAATATCACCTCCACTATATCTGGTCTACTGCATTCTTGTAAGTTTCTTAGAGCTTGAATTGCTGAGAGTGTGTCTGTCAAAACTGTCAGTTTTTTTGTTTTTTGGAGAGGTTGTTGGAGAATATTTCTAGTGCTTTTAGTACTTCCGCCACCTCTGCAGTGAAAACATGTTTTTTCTGTTATATTATAACACTTGATCATTTTCCATGCTAGAATCTATACTCCTGTGCCTGATTTTTCATCTTTTCTCCTAGACCCATCCATGTTTACTGAAATGCTGTCCTTTGTTATATGCTGTATATATTTCCTGACTTTGTTTTTTGGTAGTTTTTATGCCCCTGTTTCTAGTAAGTATTTCTGCCAGGTGGTTCTTTGTCTGGTTTCCTGAGCTTCAAGGGTGGTTACTCCAACGTTTTATTCACTATAAAAAAGGTCAAGGTAGTCCCATAGCAGATACTGCCGTAGAGGAGTGAAGTGTTAGAGACTTCACCATACTAGGTCCAGCATCGAGAGGTGGGGGTGACCAGTTCCCTTCCTTGCTGCCTTTTCCTTCCCTAACTCAAACAGCAGAGTCAGGTACCCATTTGCAACTGGGTAGACTGGAGCATGTCAGTACCGTGATTCGAACCTGGCACCTTTGCCGCGAGAGACCAGCGCTCTAACCACTCTTTCTTCTTCTTCTTCGTTCGTCCTGAAAAGGACGTTGGTTGCGTTGTGTCCGTTTACAGCGAAGCTGCGATATTTGTGCCTTTCGGCCGACACATCCGACTTCAGCACGGCATTTTTTAGGACCGGGTTTGCCTTCCCTCTTCGATCTCTACTCTCTCAGCCAGACTGCAGTGATGCAACCTGTTTCCAGGACCACCACTTGGAGGTGGAGTAGGGTCTTGGTCAGCTCTGGTTCGCTGACCATGACGCAAGCATTCCTCACTTTTGATGCGTCTTAGGTCCCTAACCACTCTTTCAATTGGACACTCATGTATATTCACTTCTGTTATAAATTGGTGTTATTTAAAGCTTCCAGATGTGCTAGCTCCTCCACATACTTCTACCCTGAACTAGGATGAAGGACTGTCCCAATCTGTTGCCTTATATTTGACAAAACCTGACAATAAGTTGGATGAGTCTTATCTAGCATCACTATTGATATGTAGTATAGTCTCAGTTCCTTTCTTTGCATTCCCAAAGGAAGGACTCTTAGAGCCACGTCTAGTGCTCCCATCGATGTTAATCAGGTGCACCTGCTATTGTGCACAATGCTTGGTGCTGAATCCTTCCTATTGAATGTTTTTACCATGGGCTGCAGAATCATAAACTATGCTAAGATAATCCATTCTTCTCAAAGGTAACCTATTCCAGTGCATCTAAAATTTAATGATCTTACTGACAAAACAAAAATACCAACAGTCACTTACTTCATCCTCTGTTATCCTTTTCTTCTTTTTCTTTTTTGCTGTTGTCTGACTTGAGAAATCTGTCTCTACGTCTGCTGAAATTCGGTTTAAAAAAAACAAAAAAACATTACCTTTAAAGGCAAAAAAAACACTATCTAAAAGTACACAAATGGCACTGGACTGAGTTAGAAACATGCTCGTGTCTTGAATGAGAATTCAGGTATTTTAACTCATTCTTTCCCACGAGCCATACAGCACGCCAAGATATGGTACATTATTCGCCCAAGAGTATGCTCATTTGGTTATGGTCAGATCTTCTTATGAATATACAGTATAAAAGAACTTTATTTGTTGCATACAAGACTTTAAACAACTTACAAAGAATTGTTCAGCCAATATACAATTGCTGTGATATTTTATATTGTTTCATAAATATGTATTTTCACTGCTTGATTAAAAACCTGCGGGAAAAGTGGCATCCATTTTAGTGACAGGGTCAAACGTAAAAACAGCCTGGGAAAGAAAGAGTTAAGGCAAGAGGAAGACAGAACTAACTTCTATCCCTTTATTGCATAAATACAACGATGGTCAAACCCCAAAGCAAGTAGACTGAACAAATGACTAGTACATCATCAATATACCTGGAACAGCCAGGGCTTAATAAACCGTGCCAAATGGCTAATAGCTGAGTGCGAAAAACGACAATTCAGCAAACGCACTGTAAGTTACCACAAATCAAAGAGCATTACTTATAGGAATCAAAGACCAACAAAGTTGCCGCTGTACATGAGAATAAACACTAAGTTCTATGATGAGCTACTGTCCCCAAGCAGGCCATCATAATGGCGATATCACTGCCGGCTCTTGATGACATGTCTAGATAGACTGCCGTTCACAACTTGAATCACCTCTAACTTTTTAGGGTAGCATTAAAGCCACGTTGGTTAAAATATGCTGTGACAGCAGCCTTTTTTTCTGATGTCCCTAGGGTGAGAGAGGTTGGGGGAGACAGGGGAGATGAAGACCACGGAATAGAAAGGGATATGGAAGAAGACATTGAGAGATCTAGAGCAGAGGACATGACACACATTTGTTGAAAGCCTATGCCCCTAAGGCAGCTGAGAGGTAATGATGCTGCAAACTCATAAGCAAAAGTTTAAAAAAAAATTAAAAAAAAAGTGAGTCAAAACAAGCTCCTTTAACTTTCACCAGCACTGTCTATACATCAAGTATACACCTGCAATATCATATTGTCACCTTAGTACTGCTTTATTTCCATCTCCACTTATGGCCAAAATTGACCTGAGGTCATAAATCAACATCTATAGTTTAATCTATCATCCTACAAAAATAAAATCTTACAGTTAACAGTTTGTGTCATCATGATGAGTTTCATTTGAACGTTATATACCCTTCTTTTTAACCAGTAACCCATAAACTGTGAACATGTTTTTCTCAAAACAAGCTGCAGTGGAGATAGAATAAAGCAGTATTAAGGTGATGATCATGTTATATCCCATTTCTGCATGTCCCTACAGGCAAACGTAATGAAGCATACTATTCCTCAATCTCCAATTATATGGACAATGAAACTTAAAATCAAAGAGCAGACTAGAACTGTAAGCTATAAGTCAGAAACACACAACAACAACAATTTGCTACAAAAGAGCCAACTTAAGCAATGAGAAGTTTGAATTCAAACTAAAACTCCATTTTTACATGGACTGACTGCGTTACTCCAGTGTGCTCCATTTAACAAAGGTGGACTACTAATCCCACAGGCATGTCATGAAAAGTGGCTAATATGAGGCTGTGCATGGAACTGGCAATCTCATCAGGTACAACACAACTGCTAGAGAATCCACTGCTAGAGAATCCACTGCTAGAGAATCCACTGCTAAAGAATCCACTGCTACAGGATCATGTGATCTGATACAGGCTTCCTGAACAGGGCCAGCTGTAGAGGTGACACTATGCTTCACTAGGAATGAAAAAGGAAATGAAAGAATGTTACACATTATGAAGGCAGACTAGAAGTGACTGATAAGATTCCACTTTACAATGACAAGCTGCAATTTACTCTTACAGATCCATGAGATGTAGGAACTAAGAACTACCTTCTACTATAGTAGGTCCCACATTAGACTTACATTCTTTTTAGTATGACACATGTACCTTCCCACTCATAGACAAAATTGTATTTTACTATGAGAGATACCAGTTTACACTGCCAAGTTTTATTAAGCTAGGTCAAATTTTACACTGAAAACAATATACTGACAGGCTTCACTTTACTTTATAAGTTCAAACTTTATATTGACAGACTTCACTTTTTTATTACAAAGGTAATTCTTTACACTAACAGGCTTCTCTTTATTATGATATCAAACTTTATACTGACAGGCTTCACTTTACTTTTATAAGGTCAAACTTTATACTGATAGACTTCAATTTTTTATTACAAAGGTAAAACTTTACACTAACAGGCTTCACTTGATACTATAAGGTAAATCTTAAGATTGACAGGCTTCGCTTTACTATGACAGATCAAACTTTACAGTGACAGGCTTCACTTTACTATGACAGATCAAACTTTACACTAACAGGCTTCACTTTACTATGATAGATCAAACTTTACAGTGGCAGGCTTCACTCCACTATGATAGATCAAACTTTACAGTGACAGGCTTCACTGTACTATGATAGATCAAAAGCATACCTAGGCAAGAACAGCTTGTTCTCCTTGGTGACTTTAATGCTAGAGTGGGTGCCGATAATGTTTCATGGCCTTCATGTCTGGGCAGGTTTGGTATTGGCAAGATGAATGAAAATGGACAACGGCTCTTAGAGTTGTGCGTCCACCATGCCCTCTGCGTGACCAACACCTACTTTCAGACAAAACCCCAGCATAAGGTGTCATGGAGACACCCACGATCCAAGCACTGGCACCAACTTGACCTGATTCTCGTCAGAAGGCCACTCCTCAGGTCTAAGCTCTCCACGCGCTCGTACCATAGTGCAGACTGTGATACAGATCACTCCTTGGTTTGCTGCAAAATCAGAGCACAACCAAGAAAACTCTATCGTGTCAGACATGAAGGGAAACCACGCATTGATACCAGCAAGATGTCAGACCCTTTCATGATCGCTCAATTCACTGCGACCTTCGAGAAAGTGCTCAGTAGCCCTCAGCATGGTGATACTATTACAGAGAACTGGGAGCATCTACGGAACACCATTCAAAGTACTGCACTTGCCACCTTTGGTAAGAAAACAGCCAAGTCAAATGACTGGTTTGATGCTTCATCAGATGTGATGGCACCTGTCATTGAAGCTAAGCGCAGTGCTATGAATGAATACAAACGTTCACCGAGTGCCAGAACCCTACAGATCCTGAGGGCTACGAGAAGCAAAGTTCAACAAACTGCTCGACGCTGTGCAAATGACTACTGGCTCCAGCTCAGTGAGAGCATCCAGATCGCAGCGCAAACAGGCAACATTAGACAAATGTATGATGGTATAAAGAAAGCACTTGGCCCCCATAAAAGTAAGACGGCACCGCTAAAAACCATCAGCGGAGAGAAGCTAACCGATAAGGGTAAGCAGATGGAGAGGTGGGTCGAGCACTACTCTGAGCTTTACGCTAGAGACAATACCGTTACGCCTACAGCCCTTGATGGTGTCAACAGTCTGCCAACTATGGAGGAGCTGGATGCCGAACCAACATTAGAGGAACTCAGCAAGGCCATTGATAGCTTGGCCTCTGGCAAAGCACCAGGCAGTGATGGGATTCCTCCTGATTTAATCAAATGCTGTAAGAGCACGCTATTACATCCCCTGCATAGGATGCTGTGCCAGTGCTGGGAAGAGACAACTATTCCTCAAGACATGCGAGATGCCAAGATTGTAACACTGTATAAAAATAAAGGAGACAGAAGTGATTGCAATAACTACAGAGGCATCTCTCTTCTTAGTATTGTTGGTAAGATTTTTGCCAAAGTCATCTTAATGCGACTACACAAGTTAGCTGAGCGCATATATCCAGAGTCACAGTGTGGATTCCGAGCTGGCAGATCAACAACAGACATGATCTTCTCTCTCCGCCAGTTTCAGGAAAAATCAAGAGAGCAGAAAAGACCATTATATATCGCCTTTATAGACCTCACAAAAGCATTCGACCTGGTTAGTAGGGATGGACTCTTTAAAATCCTCCTGAAAATAGGCTGCCCTTCTAAAATGCTGGAAATGATAAAGTCATTCCATGACGGCATGAAGGGAACAGTCCCATATGCTGGAAGCACGTCACAGCCCTTTGATATACGAAGTGGCGTTAAACAAGGCTGTGTTCTGGCTCCGACCCTCTTCGGAATCTTCTTTGCCTTACTCTTGAAACATGCATTCAGAGCTGCAACTGAAGGAATATGCCTTCACACTAGGTCAGATGGCCGTCTGTTTAATCTTTCAAGGCTGAAGGCAAAAACAAAAATCAGAAGGGTCACTATAAGAGACTTGTTGTTCGCTGATGATGCTGCAGTCGTCACTCAAAGCCAACAGGAGCTTCAGAGCTTGATGAATCGCTTCACTAAAGCATGCAAGGACTTTGGCCTCACAATAAGTCTAAAGAAAACGAATGTGCTGAGTCAGGATGTGGGTGCTGCACCAGTTATCACTATCGATAACTATGAATTGGCAGTGGTGCACCACTTCACATACCTAGGGTCTACCATCAATGACAAAACTCTCACTGGATACAGAAATCGACAGCCGCATTGGCAAAGCTGCAGCTACCTTTGCCCGCCTCACATCGCGTGTTTGGGGAAACTCTAAACTCACAATGAAGACCAAAGCTGCGGTATATAATGCCTGCGTCACCAGCACACTCCTATATGGCAGCGAGACCTGGACGACCTATGCTAAGCAAGAAAGAAGGCTCAATACCTTCCATTTGCGGTGTCTACGCCGCATCCTCGGCATCTCGTGGAAAGATAAAGTGACAAATGTCGAGGTGTTGTCACGTGCTGGCCTTCAAAGTATGTATACGCTTCTTAGACAACGCAGACTTCGCTGGCTTGGCCATGTTCACCGCATGGAAGATGGTCGCATCCCAAAAGATATCTTCTACGGACAATTAGCAGATGGCAAGAGAACAGTTGGGCGACCACAGCTGAGGTTCAAAGATGTGTGCAAGAGAGATATGAGGGCACTGGACATGGATCCAGCAACATGGGAGGATGAAGCTGCCGATCGCACTAAGTGGCGATGCTATTTACGGTGCCACCTCAGATTGGGCGAAGAGAGGCTCACACAAGAAGCAGAGGTGAGGAGAAAACGTCAAAAGGAGCACCAGGAAAATAAGCAGCTGAGGGCTGTCACCTCAGGGGCGCATTCCCATAGTCAGTTATGACTGAAGGGGCTATTATTATTATTATTATTATTATGATAGATCAAACTTTACAGTGACAGGCTTCACTTTACTATGATAGATCAAACTTTACAGTGACAGGCTTCACTTTACTATGATAGATCAAACTTTACAGTGACAGGCTTCACTTTACTATGATAGATCAAACTTTACAGTGACAGGCTTCACTTTACTATGATAGATCAAACTTTACAATGACAGGCTTCACTTTACTATGATAGATCAAACTTTACAGTGACAGGCTTCACTTTACTATGATAGATCAAACTTTACAGTGATAGGTTTCACTTTACTATGATAGATCACACTTTACAATGACAGGCTTCACTTTACTATGATAGATCAAACTTTACAATGACAGGCTTCACTTTACAATGCTAAAAAATGAGGCTAGTCTGTCAGCTCTCTCATTGCCGTATACTCCTATATGAAGTGCAGTAGATCCACAACAGTTCTTGAAGGGCTGAGGTCTTTATGTATGTTCTCCATTCATGCTGTAGCCATCCACTTTGGACCTACCAAAGCATGGACTAAGAGTCTAAAATTTATAACTGCACTGGTTAATTTAGTTTCAGACAGCCACCTCAGGATTGCAGTAGCTGCCTCTATCTCCATTCTCATGCTGTAGTTTGTTGTCATCTAAGTTCCACTCTATTCTTGCCACTTACTCTAGCCAAGAAGCCCCATCTTAATTTCTTGACTTGGAGAACACTCATTAGTGTGTACTATGGAATCATCATCCCTAGAGTCATCATTTATCAGGATTAATTTCAAGTTCTGCTTTCTCACTGTGTCACGAACACAGAATTGAACGTAACAAAGATGATTCACCGGACGATAGCACCCACTTTGTCACGAAATGGATTTAGGACTAGAGACTGTCTACATATAGTGACAAGACAATAGTAAGAAGAAAGACTGAAATGATAGATTCAGATAGAAATATAGTGCAAAATGTGAAAGTTGAGACCATTGGCTCCGAGGTTGAGAACCGAGGTTGATTCTTTCCTCGCCACTTCGGACGTTTAAATTGCTATGGCCTCGAACCACCTCTAACTACCCTATGGGGATAAGGTTCAATTAAGATTCACAAACACCAAGGTACAGACAACATATAGCTACTGTACTAAAGGAAATGACTGATGCCAGCTACAATTTATACAAATTTATTATACACCTATACACAAACTCATATACATGTCAAAATACATGAAGTGCGAGGATGCACACCTGAAACAAAATCAAGCACAGTTAAAAATGCATCAACCCCAACCCTTCTCCCACAATTGCAACCTGTATGGAGAAAGAAGGTAAGGTTAACTGAAATGAACTACACTGAACTTGATGTCGCCTACACTCCAAACTAGCTGTTCTAAATTCTAACTCTAACTCTAAGTCCACTGATAGCTGGAACGACTGCGAAGTGACTACACAATCTCTGCACAGACTTCGGTTCTACCCAGCCTATCCTGGAATCTCCTGAACACAACTAACTGCACCTCTAAACTTCAGCAGCTGTCCTCTGCTATGATTCACCAAAACTAACAGTTCTGCCTATCTGTGCTGACTTCAGTAGAGAGAATGTTTACCCTTTCTCTCTCCACTAACTCTGGAATTGATGACTGTGGTTTAACAGAACCCCACTGGATTCTGGACTGGAACTGTAGCTGACTTCTACCACTCTGAAATTACCTGCCCGAGTACCTATAACTGGGCGGTCGGCTTTATTATGGCCGTGAAGAAACGAACACAAAAGTACCACAACGCTGGCAGCCTGCCAAATCTGCGTGTGTAACGAGCGTCAGAGCTCAGGATTTATCCACAAAAATCCTATTCGCTGGAAAATGTCTTCCCCTGGCTGGGAAACGTATTTTCTTCCTCTCCTTCCACTACTGGCAACTAACGTAAAACCCTTGCGGTTCTGCGAATGCCCCAACTTTGCCGTGGGCGAAATTTTGTGGTCTCAAAATTCCGCTCTCATTCCCACAAACAGCCGGCACCTGCTGTTGAGACAAAAGCAAAAACAACAGCTAAACAAAACGTTCATACTCTATCACAAATACCAATTACCTTCCCGACAAACCCTTAAGTCTCTAACACTTAAGCCTCCCCCGCCTATAATCAATACAGCTCCCCTACTCTCTCCCGTTATGCACCACCATACAAAATCATGCAAACAAAGTCCGCTCCCCCACTGAGCTCCCTTCTCTACCTGAGCCCACAAGGTAAACATTGGCTAACCCAGATCGCTTGTTCTGCCTGACTAACTCCAAGCAACAACAATATTTTCAATGGCCCGTCTGGGCAGACGTACTGTGGCCTACTTCTTACGCTGACACTAATGCCGTAATGTTTAACACAACTAAAACTAGCCTTCTCTAGGAATTCCTAAAATTCCCGTCAATAATAGTAATCACATTCAAAATGTAATACAAAATAATTCCCTTTAAAATTACTTCTCCCATCTTCTGAATTCACAGAACAATAATGCACAATCAATAACAGTATAATCCTGTTTACGCTAGCATCTACCTGCCGTCAAATAGTTATACATAACCCCCCGATTATCAAATTGAAAACCCCGTAGTTCAGCCACGTGGTGCCGCAGTTTTTCAACCACGCGCTCCTGCATACATTCATTACTGATAGCACACATGTGCTCCAATTAATACCTCTATCACTTCCGTCCACAGATATATGTGTAACTATTTATATATAGCGAGCATCAATACTCTCACTAAAATCACAAATAAAAATACACATTACACACGCTCCCGACTATTCTGTAAATACATATGATTCGCAGATGCGAGTTTCTCTCCCGACCGACTTTGCAATAATACAAAGCGGTGATATCTCAACTTTTAAACCATGCCGCTATTCTTTCAACAAGGAATAAAATGGACCTAGTTTCTCATGTCTATCACTCAGATCGAATTGATGGCTCTGGAGTTAAGAATTTAATTAAACTAAAAAAACTGCCCAAAGAAACTTAAAAATGATCGGCTAGGACTAGAAAAATTAAATAAAGTCCTCACG
The DNA here is from genome assembly GCA_024509875.1 of Oreohelix idahoensis. Taxonomy (NCBI): domain Eukaryota; kingdom Metazoa; phylum Mollusca; class Gastropoda; order Stylommatophora; family Oreohelicidae; genus Oreohelix; species Oreohelix idahoensis. Next base: position 85,754 of record JAMPIV010022510.1, on the reverse strand, counting down.
CAAAAATTCATGCTTACCAAATCTCGAATGTCCAACTGAAGGCAATCGACAATATGCTTCTGGCACCCGGCTTTGGCAATTTTCATTAAAAGAGAAAGAGGCTATGAAAATATAGGCCTTTTATAATCAAGACCCCCACGCGCCGACTTCATGACATCATATGCGCGGCGTGTGGTTCTAAAGCCAATCGGAGCTCTGCATTTCAACTGCAGTTATCTCTCAGCCAATCAGAACTTAGATCTTTCTGATGCAACCAGTTTTCTGCTAGACAAAGAACCGGGAATTGGTCCTAGCCCTATACTGCGGAAATGAAGCAAAAATGGCCGCAAATAATTTAACTCCCGAAAAATGCGTATATGGCCACGCAATATCTTTAAAAAAAGACAATCTGGTGCCAATCCTGATCTAGCATTTATAATCTTTCTTCTAGAAAAATACTGTCTAATTCCCTACACCCCCATTCTAAACACATAGATTCAAAACTCCATCGTGATCTCATCTTGAAAAAACGTAAATAATAGAAGGAGAAGAAAACATGGAGAAGGATTTCCTGTAATCCCTCCTAAAAATAGTGAACAAAATGCAAGGAGGTGAAAAAGACCTATGGGCCATCTGAAACGCACATAATATCTTCAGTATCTTTCGTCAACATCACTCCACCCTTTCAAAGATTTGAGCAACGATCTCCTTACTGAAAAATCATCTGTGTTTCACATTGGCCCTTATTCCTGTCTACTAAGGCTGTCTGTCCTTACCCCTCCTATTCAGTGTTCTTCGACCTTCCTCTTTTGGAAACGTTTCCTCCTTCCTCCCTCTCCTATTAATGAGCTCCTATGCTCCGTTGGGAGAGAGTTGATCTCTCTTCGGACCTGTGCCGTCTATATGGCGGGTCTGAACTTTCCCCTTGCTATTGACCGATCAAAGGCTGTCCTGGTCAGCTGATGTTTGACCGGCGGGCGCTGTGGCGACCTGGCGATGGCGACTTCCTCGCTGCGCGTCAGCGGGTTTGTGACTGCTGGTACCGTGCGAGAAACGATGGCAACGTCTCGGGTTCCACTGGTGTAGAGCCTCCGATTTCTTGCAAGGGCTTGTCTATTGGATCACGATCGACCTCAATAGATTCTACCTTTGAAGAAAAGGTTAGGTAAGATCTGCCCCAGGCAGTGGTTCTGGATTCGCTCTTCCCCTACCAATCTGAAGCGGGACAGAGCTCGCCAATATAGCTCTCCTTGCAAAATGCGTTAAGGTCGCTTTTCTCACTCCTTTTCTGGCCTGAAAAGTTGGTGAGATGAAACTGTAGACCACGGGGAGCTCTCCGTCTAACACCCGCTGGTTCTACCTTCAACCTTGCCCTTCCCCTGTGAGAGTTTACTGGCGTCGTTGGAATGTGTCCTGCAGTGACACTTGACGGTTTTAAGATCCCGTTAGATCGCGGAGAATCTGAGTAAAGCTCTCAGTAACTGGTTTCCAATGTTCCGTGAAACAAATTGGAAAATATAGCCAATTTTCCAGGCTCCTCGTTTACAAGAGTCGTTTCCTGTAAACGAGAGACTAGAGTTGTGGGGCCCAACTCCGTTTATAGGCAAACGGATTCTCAGATCACTGTCCTCCTCCGTTTGAGTAAAGTGCTGGTCGGATGGGGCTCCAGGGCTGGTTGGAACTAAATGCTCGCTCAGACCGCTATCTTGTGCCCTATGAAGACAGCGCTGGGCGTTGACATATGTAATACCGCTCTTGTCAGTATGTCCCTCACTTTGAAGGAGCTAATACCATCGGGGGTCCTAATTCCCGACAACAAAGAGTGTACTTCCTTAATCAGAGGCGTTCGTCACCACTGTTTGGCGTTGGCTGAACAGGGCTGGCGGGCGAATTTGCCTCTGCAATTAACATATCACTGTCGTCAGAGGCGTTGCACCTCTCCTTGGCACGACAGCTATGTTTGAAGCTCGCTCGGGGGCTCTGTGAATTAGGGGTTCTCCTTTTCACTTATCTGGCCTGCATGTAGGCCCCCTTGCATCAGCAAGGATCGGTATAGTGGGCGGGGGTTCCCCAAAACTAAATATGGGTTGCCGAGAATGAAAGTCGTAGGCCGGCTGAGCCGTTACAGCTGCCTTGATGGTGCCAGACACAGTACTTACATTTCACCTCAATATTGGCTACCGGAAAGCACTGTGAAGTCCCTTTCCTTAAAACTCCACCAATATTGACCTTTTCCTTAGTCATCATCGGCCAAGGCTTCACCAGATGTCGGGCGGACTATGCTGGGGTATGTAAGCCCGCCTGTCAAATAAGCATGTAGTCTCAGTTCCCGTTCACTTACTTCGGCTGGTCCACGGTTGGAGCACACCTTCGCTGACTGGGAGGGTTTCCACTTCTGCCCTTGTTTCACCCTCGCAGGCCGTAAACAAGCCATCTGATGAGGGGGTGGTGTGTTTGGGCACCGTGATGTCCCAATGAGAAGTAGGTCCACAGACACCTACAATATCTCTCATTATCTCCCCGGTTCCTGACGGGTTCATGAGAAATCGGCCCCTGTGTGTTCTGTTTAGGCGGCTGGGAGCGCATGTGTTATGACTGGGAGGGAGCTCCTTGCGAGACGGCCCTTGCTGCTGGCATGTGCGGATATGAAGAGGAAGGCGACTGCGATGAAGATGCTCCTTTGTCCGGGGCTGGCAGGTCAGGGGTGTTTTCTTTTCTGTCCCAGTACTTCGGCTGTGCCGTCTGGAACCTTTCAGCAAAAAAGAATTATCCCTTTGGTCCAGTTGCTGTGCGCCCTGCTCCGCCAGGTACTTCCTTAAGTCCGGAGACATGTTGGCCTTTATCTGTTCGCACAGAACTAATTCTTCCAATCCTTCAAAAGATTTAGCCAAAAACCCGACAACTCTCTCCAGCGAGTGTGAGTAATTCCTCAGCCTCTCTGCGAACTGGGGAAACTTTCTCCCTTCTCCAATCGACTTTCCCTAAACATCGTTTGGCACTTCCGGGGAGTCCATTGGAATCGCTGTAACAGGGCGTTCCGCAGTGCCTCAAAGTTATTCTGGTCATCCACTACGAGCATCTTGCTATAGACTTCATACCCCCATGTCCTCTTGTGATTGAGATAATTTGAGGCACCAAAGCCTATCATCCAGCCCGTTTGCCTTTTTCATCCTTTCAAATTTATGCCAAAAATACCTCAATTTTCTCATTCCGTTAGGAAAGAGTCCATCGGAAAATTCATGGCTGCCATCCGGGGTCCTCCATTTCCTGAGGGGTCTGTCGCCCCTGCTGTCCGGGAGAAGCTCCGTTAGCCGAACTGCCTTCCGAAGATCGGTACTGCAGTTCCAGTGAACGCAGGGCAAGTTCATGCTGGCTCTCAGCTGCCTTCTCCCTCTCTTGGGCTTCCCTCTGTGCTAACTTCTTCCTGGCTTCCCTCTGTGCAATCTTTCTCCTGGGCTTCCCTCTCTGCTTTTCTCATCTCTCTGCCTGTCGGGTCTTCTCTTCTTTCTTTTCCGGCTTCCCAATTTACGCAGGTCCATCTCTGCCAGTCGGGCCCTCTCTTCTTTCTCTGCTTCCAATTTACGCAGGTCTTTCTCCGCTTCCCTTTTCTCTCTCTCCGTCTGCCGGTCCTGTTCCCTCATAATGTAAGCCCTAGTCTCGGCCTCATTCATCCCCATGCTTTTAGCTGCATCCTTCCATGCAGTAAGTAGCTTGACCAATTCAGCCATCTTACCTGACAAATCAGCAGTACTTACAACGAGGGGAAATGACAAAAAAGGAACAAGAAAAATTTACTGTTACCTACTAGGAATATGCTGTCGCAAAAAACCCGCACTCAGACTAGCACCAAGTCTGACTAATAACTACCTGAAAAAAATTCAAGTTATCCAGCTACCCAAAACCCGAATTTACTTTCCTGTCAAGAAAAAAATTCCATTAGCCATCAATTACTTCTAAGTCATAAACAACCTTACAACCACTATCATCTATACTAACTGGAACCTGTGGAAAAAAACTTATAGCTGGATCAGTCTTAATATAGCTCAAGTCTAGGGGATTTTTTTTTTTGAAATCTATTTCCAGAACTTTCTTCAGAGACAATCTATGAATCTAGAATTGATCCCAACAAAGATGATCCCGGACGAGCCCCCACTTTGTCACGAACACAGAATTGAACGTAACAAAGATGATTCACCGGACGATAGCACCCACTTTGTCACGAAATGGATTTAGGACTAGAGACTGTCTACATATAGTGACAAGACAATAGTAAGAAGAAAGACTGAAATGATAGATTCAGATAGAAATATAGTGCAAAATGTGAAAGTTGAGACCATTGGCTCCGAGGTTGAGAACCGAGGTTGATTCTTTCCTCGCCACTTCGGACGTTTAAATTGCTATGGCCTCGAACCACCTCTAACTACCCTATGGGGATAAGGTTCAATTAAGATTCACAAACACCAAGGTACAGACAACATATAGCTACTGTACTAAAGGAAATGACTGATGCCCGCTACAATTTATACAAGATTTTATTATACACCTATACAAAAACTCATATACATGTCAAAATACATGAAGTGCGAGGATGCACACCTGAAACAAAATCAAGCACAGTTAAAAATGCATCAACCCCAACCCTTCTCCCACAATTGCAACCTGTATGGAGAAAGAAGGTAAGGTTAACTGAAATGAACTACACTGCACTTGATGTCGCCTACACTCCAAACTAGCTGTTCTAAATTCTAACTCTAACTCTAAGTCCACTGATAGCTGGAACGACGGCGAAGTGACTACACAATCTTTGCACAGACTTCGGTTCTACACAGCCTATCCTGGAATCTCCTGAACACAACTAACTGCACCTCTAAACTTCAGCAGCTGTCCTCTGCTATAATTCACCAAAACTAACAGTTCTGCCTATCTGTGCTGACTTCAGTAGAGAGAATGTTTACCCTTTCTCTCTCCACTAACTCTGGATGTGACTGAGGTTTAACAGGACCCCCCCTGGATTCAGCACTGGAACTGTAGCTGACTTCTACCACCCTGAAAGTACCTGCCCGAGTACCTATAACTGGGCCGTCGGCTTTATTATGGCCGTGAAGAAACGAACATAAAATTACAACGCTGGCAGCCTGCCAAATCTGCGTGTGTAACGAGCGTCAGAGCTCAGGATTTATCCACAAAAATCCTATTCGCTGGAAAATGTCTTCCCCTGGCTGGGAAAACGTATTTTCTTCCTCTCCTTCCACTACTGGCAACTAACGTAAAACCCTTGCGGTTTCTGCGAATGCCCCAACTTTGCCGTGGGAGAGATATTTTGTGTGGTCTCAAAAATTCCGCTCTCATTCCCACAAAAAAGCCGGCACCTGCTGTTTAGACAAAAAGCAAAAACAACAGCTAAACAAAACGTTAATACTCTATTACAAATAATACAATTAACTTCCTGACAAAAACCTTAAGTCTTTAACACGTAAGTCTCCCCCGTCTATAATCAATACAGCTCCCCTACTCTCTCCCGTTATGCACCACCATACAAAATCATGCAAACAAAGTCCGCTCCCCCACTGAGCTCCCTTTCTCTACCTGAGCCCCACAAGGTAAACATTGGCTAACCCAGATCGCTTGTTCTGCCTGACTAACTCCGAGCAACAACAATATTTTCAATGGCCGTCTGGGCAGACGTACTGTGGGCCTACTTCTTACGCTGACACTAATGCCGTAATGTTTACCACAACTAAAACTAGCCTTCTCTAGGAATTCCTAAAATTCCCGTCAATAATAGTGATCACATTTCAAAATGTAATACAAATATAATTCCCTTTAAAATTACTTCTCCCATCTTCTGAATTCACAGAACAATAATGCACAATCAATAAACATATAATCCTGTTTTACGCTAGCATCTACCTGCCGTCAAAAGTTATACATAACCCCCGATTATCAAATTGAAAACCCCGTAGTTCAGCCACGTGGTGCCGCAGTTTTTTCAACCACGCTCCTGTCCTGCATACATTCATTACTGATAGCACACATGTGCTCCAATTAATACCTCTATCACTTCCATCCACGGATATATGCGTAACTATATAAATAGCGAGCATCAATACTCTCACTAAAATCACAAATAAAAATACACATTACACACGCTCCCGACTATTCTGTAAATACATATGATTCGCAGATGCGAGTTTCTCTCCCGACCGACTTTGCAATAATACAAAGCGGTGATATCTCAACTTTTAAACCATGCCGCTATTCTTTCAACAAGGAATAAAATGGACCTAGTTTCTCATGTCTATCACTCAGATCGAATTGATGGCTCTGGAGTTAAGAATTAAATTAAACTAAACTGCCAAAGAAACTTAAATGATCGGCTAGGACTAGAAAAATTAAATAAAGTCCTCACGCAAAAATTCATGCTTACCAAATCTCGAATGTCCAACTGAAGGCAATCGACAATATGCTTCTGGCACCCGGCTTTGGCAATTTTCATTAAAAGAGAAAGAGGCTATGAAATATAGGCCTTTTATAATCAAGACCCCCACGCGCCGACTTCATGACATCATATGCGCGGCGTGGTTCTAAAGCCAATCGGAGCTCTGCATTTCAACTGCAGTTATCTCTCAGCCAATCAGAACCTTAGATCTTTCTGATGCAACCAGTTTCTGCTAGACAAAGAACCGGGAATTGGTCCTAGCCCTATACTGCGGAAATGAAGCAAAAATGGCCGCAAATAATTTAACTCCCGAAAAATGCGTATATGGCCACGCAATATCTTTAAAAAAAGACAATCTGGTGCCAATCCTGATCTAGCATTTATAATCTTTCTTCTAGAAAAATACTTTCTAATTCCCTACACCCCCATTCTAAACACATAGATCAAACTCCATCCTGTAAGCTTAGTGTGCAATGCTGGGTTCTCAACATGTTTCACCACAGGAGGAATACCTGGAAGTTTGTGGATGATTTTAAGAGTTCACTTCCACATTTGAATACTGTAGCATTGTACTTAGCTGGTGGTCATATAAGGATGACTCCAGATATGCCTCCACTCATTTATTCTTTCTTTACTAACAGGCGTTAATTTACTACAATAGATCAAACTTTAAACTGACAGGCTTCACTTAAGTATTGATGTCAAACTTTATACTGAAAGACTTAAGTATGATAGGTCCCACTTTAAAAACAAAAAGCACACTTCTCTGTACAGTGCCTGGCACACAGTGTTCCTATTTATGATACTTACTGACTTTGGCATCATCATTTTCTTGATCCTCACCATTATCAGATTTTCCATCCTTACGTCTGGACTGCATAGGTTTCATATGGTGATCTCTCTCTCTGTCAGCTGTCCCATGACTCTGTTCACATAATAAAACATTAGTGGATATTGTGGCAATGCAAAAGGCACTAGAAACTGTCTTTATCAATTATGTCTAAAAAAACAGAGAGCATTAACACCACTCACTTTCAGCAATTTGCTCTAAGGAACATTAAAGAATGCAGTAGGTCAGATATGATGATGACCATTTCGATTTTCACTCCTTATGGAGCATAGAACCACCACGGCAGCAGCTCCCATGTAGGAAGCCTACCCCACAGTAGTATGTAGTCTTGCAGTGGTGGTTTCTGCAACAGACTGTTTTACATGATGAGGTTGCCTATGCACCACCTCATATTTGTCACCTCTTACAACTTGCCTGAGGGAGAAGTAGTCCCTATTCTTTCTTTGTCTCCTCAGAGATTGCCAGGACCTACACAGGACATCATACAGGACCTGGTGCAAAATAAAAAGCAGTAGAGACAATAATGAATAAACTAGTTTAAGATACATAACATGATCACGTGGGTTACCTTACCACCTCAATTCTGCTGACCTCATTTTATATGACCTTACTGCAACCCACCTCATATTCTTATCATCACTACTAACCTTGACCTTTGTGGTGGCAGCACTGTGTGCACTTTCATGAAGAGTAATGTTGCTCTTCCCAGAAGTCTGTGCTGCTATTAATGATGTCACAGAAGACTTTGAGGCTGACTTGCTAGCGTTTATTTCATTGCGATGATTTCTTTTATACTCATCTTCATCTTCTGAATCAGTTACATCCACATCTGCTGCTGAAACAACTGAGGTCTTCTTCTTTGTTGGAGACGATGATAATTTTGCTGAAGTATCCTTTGTCTTGTGCGTGTGTAAAGAAGTATTTTTAGTTCTTGGTGCAACTGCTTCCTCTTCATCACTGGTGAGGTTAGTATCCTGTGTAACTGCAGGGTTAAAAGGACTTGGTATGTCATCAGGATCATCGTTATTTTGTTCAGTGATTTTGTTCACTTTATTAACTTTTGTAGCTTTAAAATTTGACACATCTAATGAGGTATGCTGAAATTCTAAAGTGGCTGTAGTAAATGCTGGGGAAGTCTTTTCATCATCTGAGTCCAAGTCATCTTGAAATACTGTTACCATTGGATTAACCTCGTCTTCGCTGAGAAATAAAAGAAAACCTCATTCAATTGTAATAATTTTTTTATATTAATTATGGAATAATTAAAAAAAACAAGTAATTTACAACAGGAAGAGCGCTACATTTCTCTGCCTGATATTCATTTGCCTTTTTGCTGCTTCCAGAGCATGGAACCACCACCATAACTGGTCTCCTTACAGGAAGCTTGCACCAAGCATGAATGTACCCCTGAGGTGACAGCCCTCAGCTGCTTATTTTCCTGGTGTTCCTTTCAATGTTTTCTCCTCTCTTCCGATTGCAGTGAGAGCTTCTTTTTGCCAAATCTGAGGTGGCGCCACTTGGTGCAATTGGCAGCTTCATCCTCCCAGGTCGCTGGATTTATGTCGAGTGCCTTATGTTTCTCTTGCACACATCTTTGAACCAAAACTGCGGTCGCCCAACTGTTCTTTTGGCATCTGCCGGCTGTCCGTAGAAGATCTATATCGGGGTGCAACCATCTGCCATGCAGCAAACAAGGCCAAGCTAGTGTAGTCTTAGCTGTCTAAGCAGTGTATACATGCTTTGAAGGCCAGCAAATGACAACACCTTGACATTTGTCACTTTATTCTTACATGAAATACAGAGGATGTGGCGTAGACACTGTAGACGGAAGGTATTGAGCCTTCTTTATTGCTTAGCATAGGTTGTACATGTCTAGCTGCCACATAGAAGTGTGCTGGTGACGCAGGCGTTATATACCAAAACTTTAGTCTTTGTTGTGAGTTTGGAGTTTCCTCAAACATATGTTGTGAGGCGGGCAAAGGTGGCTGGAGCTTTGCCAATGCAGCTGTCAATTTCTGTGTCCCTAGAGAATTTGTCGTTGATGGTAGACCCCAGGTATGTGAAGTGGTGCACCACTGCCAATTCATAATTATTGATAGTGATAACTGGTCCAACATCCACATCCTGACCCAGCACACTTATTTTCTTTAGACTTATTGTGAGGCCAAAGCCCTTGCATGCTTGAGTGAAGCGATTCATCAAGCTCTGAAGCTCCTGTTGACTTTGAGTATGTCTTAGCCATTGTGGTCATCTTCTCATCTCTAGTTCCACTGGCACTTGTCTGGTTCCTGTCATCAGTTCCATATTGGTGATGTTGTTGTAACATTTGAATCCTTCTATTCTACTCAAGTACCTATTCATGAAAGACGGTAACTTCTTAGGTGTTGTTTTTGTGTTGTCCATGTTTCCCAACCATACAGCATCAACAAAAAATGTGTGGTGAGAGCGAAAACATACACAGCAGATATACATTAAGCAAGAAGGAGAAACACATAAAGACTGAACATTAGGGGAAGAAAAGGGTAGAAAACATGAGGTCAGAAAGGAAGAGACAATGTGACAAACAAGGTAAAGTAAGTAGTAGGCACAGTCATGAGAATCATGCATGTGGCTGGCAAAAATATCATGTAAAACAAACTACCACAGAAACCACCACTACAACAGCATGTGACTGCTTGCAGCAGGCTTCCATCAAGGGAACTAGCTGTAGTGGTGGCATCATGCTCCATAAGGAGCTGAAAGGAAAATGATTATGACGAATCATGGGAATCATCATTCAGCCTGGAGGTGTTCTACTAACCTGTCATCTTCCTCATTCTTGCCAGAATCTTTGTTCCCAGGTAACTCCCTGGTATCGTCCAAAAACCCACTGTCAAAACCATCTACATCAGGTACAAAATCATCTGCATTCTTCATCACTGAGTGACTGTTTTCACCAGAAGACAGGTCTGAGCAACAAAACATTATATATAACAACTGCTTGCGTAATTACAACAGTAAATGAAACAAGAGTGAATGTAAAGAAGATGATACAAATTTAAGGAAAAGAATAAAAAGGTGATGTCTGTGTTGAACTAAATAGCCACAGAAGTGGGATTAAAAATAAATGGGAACAAAAGCGAAATCAAAGATCACTAATATGGAAGTGATGACAAGAACCAGACAAGTATAAGTGGAACAAGAGATGAGAAGAGGATGCTGGTGATGGATAGGACACATTTTCAGGAAACCTGCTGATAGTATTACAAGGCAGTCCTTGATCTGGAATCCCCAGGGTAAGAGAGGTAGAGGGAGACCACAGAACACATGGAGAAGAGAACTGGAGACAGACGTGAAGAGGATGCAGAAGATGTGGAAGTTGATTTAGAAGCTTTATGGCACAATATATTGGGAGCTAACCAGGAAAGTGAAAAAAGAGTGCCAGGCAAGATAAAAGAGAATTTATTGAAAAACTAACAGAGGAAGCCGAGACTGCGACCAAAAAAGGAGACTTGAAAGCATTATATAATATTTCTAGAACTTTATCAAAGCAACAGCTAAACTACAATACAACAGTGAAGAGCAGAGAAAGTCAAAGCATTAGCAAAGAAGAGAAACAAACGGCCAGAGGGGCTGAATATTTTAAGGAAATCCTAAACCGAAATCAACCAATACAGCAATCCATCATAGAGCCAGCAGAAGAGCCACTATAGTGCAACATAAACCCACCCACTAAACAAGAGATCTCTCAGGCAATTCATCATCTCATCTCAACCCATAACCCGTCATGGGTCGTAGGGGTGCCATGGTGGAAGCATCAGCAGACAGGGTCCTCCACTGCTCTCTATTCTCAGCAATGCGTACAAGTGTGGAGAAACCGTGTCCTGCCCATTCTTTGATGTTATCAGCCCAGGATTTTCTTTGCCTTCCTCAGGCAATTAAACAGCTGAAAAATGGGAAGGCCGCAGGACCAGATGGAATACCACCAGAAGCCCTGAAGGCAGATATACCATCCACTACAGAGTTGCTATACCAGCTCTTCAAGAAAATCTGGGAACAAGAGGCCATCCCAAAGAGCTGGAAGGAAGGTCACATTATCAAGCTGCCAAAGAAAGGAAACCTGACTGTATGTAGCAACTGGATGGGTATAACACTACTAGCAGTGGCTGGAAAAATTGTGACCAGAGTTTTGCTGGACCGTATTAAGAAGGCGGAGGATGACAAACTCAGAGAAGAACAGTAAATTAATATGAAACAAATATAAAGGTATGTTATCAGGCACTCGCAGGAAATAAAGAAGTAGAACACCAGACAACAGAAAAACAATAGACATGAGTGGCTTACCCAGGATTTGAACACTGGACCTTCCGTGCGACAACCCCGCCTAGCCATGCAAGCGAATCACACTATCCGCTCTGCCATCAGAGAAGAACAGGCAGGATTTCATGCAGGAAGATGATGTACAGACCAGATAGCAACTCTCAGAATCATCATAGAAGAATCAAATGAGTGGCAGACCCCCTTGTATGTAAATTTTGTGGACTTCGAAAAGGCTTTCAACAGTACAGACCGTACTGTGATATGGAAAATCCTGAGACATTATGGAATCCCAGAGAAATTCATTAAAATCATCCAAGATTTCTACCAGGAGACCTATGTAATGTAGTACACAAAGGAAAACTATCAGAGCCCTTCAGAGTACAAAGTGGAGTCAGACAGGGATGTCTGCTATCACCAACAATTTTTCTCATGGTCATAGACTGGGTTATGAGACAGACAACAGAGGGAGAGAAAACTGGAATACAGTGGACATTTAACAAACAACTGGAGGATCTAGACTTTGCAGATGATTTGTGCCTTCTGTCACAAAGACAGCAAGATATGCAAGAGAAAATAAATAGATTATTAACAGAAGCAGCAAAGATGGGACTACATATAAATGTAAATAAAACAAAAGAAATTAGAATAAATAATAGGCAGATGGACTCAATGAAGATCAATGATCAAGTCATTGAAGAAGTAGAAAGCTTTACATATCTGGGGAGTAACACTGACAAAAGAGGGGGGAACAGCTGGCGACGTCTGCTCAAAGATAAATAAAGCCAGATGCGCTTTAATGCCCTTCGACCAATATGGAACTCCTCAGCTATATCCAGAGAGAACAAAATTATAATCTTTAACTCAAATGTGAAGTCAGTCTTGCTGTATGGCTTAGAGACACGGTATGTCTAAAACAGTATCACCGCCAAGCTACAGACATTTGTAAATAGATGTCTCCGATGGATCCTTCGTATAAGGTGGCCAGATGTAATAACAAATATAGAGCTAAGGAAAAGATGTAGATAACAGCCAATACAAACAAAAATTAAGGTAAGAAAGTGGGGATGGATAGGACATACACTCAGAAGAGAAAAATCAAGCATAGCCAGAGTTGCCCTTGACTGGAACCCACAGGGGAAAAGAAGAGTGGGGAGGCCGAAGAGAACTTGGAGAAGAACTGTTGAAGAGGAGGCTAGGGTCGGGAGCCGCGCTGGTGTAATGGCTTCGGCGTTGTACTGGCGACCAGGTGTTCATGGTTCAAACCCGGGCGTCAGCGTCTGAAGAAATGTTTACGGCCGGAAATTTGACTGAATAGCCTGAACGGCTCCTGTGATAAACCCTCTGTGGATGGGAAGGAGCGAAGCTCCTTACCGGGTTGGAAGGAAAGTCCTCAGGTTCCCCAGCCTCGCAATGACATGTCATTGGGCCGAAGGGCTGAAAGCCCAAGTGCCGCTGGTTAAGGAAAAAAAAGAAAAAAAAAAAAAAAGAGGAGGCTAGGGAAACTGGAATGACTTGAATACAGATGAAAAAGCCCAGAATAGAAATCGATGGAGAGCAACTGTTTCTGCCCTATGTTCCACAGGGAATGAATGGGAATGATGCTGATGATGGCTTTCTTTATTTCTTCCTTAGTTGGTCTTTCATAGTTGACTTGTAGCTCATCTTCTACTGGCTGAATGTCTGGAGGATTTGGTACACAAAATATTCTGGCCACCTCTTTATTTGCTCTTGTTTACTGCTAAACACATTTTCCATTCTTGGTTTTGATGAGGCTTGATCTGCTTGCTTGTATTTCCCTGTTGGCTTCTTCATGCTATTGTACAGGTCTCTCATTTTTCCTCTGGCTGCAGCTTCCTCTGCTCTTCTTGGTACCTCCTCAACATATTTCCTCTCATCTCATCTAATGTTTCTTCTTACCGATTTGTTCACTTCTGTGTACACTTCTTGAGCTTTGGTTTAAAACTTCCAGTTTCGCTGATATTTAAATCTGCTTTAGGGTGGCTTTAAGCTGAACGTGATTGAATTTGCAGAAAGCCAAAGCAATTCCAATGAAATGCAGGAATTCAGAATCGACGAAAAAAATGTTTGAGACTGGCGTAAAGTAAAAGAATCCTTGCAAGAAATGCAGAAAACGAAATGAGCAAGGAGAGGGATCACTTCATAGTTTCTGGCTCTTGAAGAAGAAAGAAATTAATGGGTTTTCACTCAGCGGCAAAATGGCTGCATCATTACTGGAGGATCAATTCAAATTCGTGCCATTCAAATGAAAAGGAGTGAAAAATATCGCAACATGCCAGAAATATCGAAATTTCTTGCATCTGTTTTTTTTTTAAACTTTGACTTATAATTGAGTCACTCGTTCTGGAAGCTTTTTAAGTCCTAAAGTCTAGGGGTTGACTTATAGTCGGATCGACTTATACTCGGGTATCTATGGTAGTTCTGATCTGCTGCCAGTAGTCTTCTGCATTCGCTCTGTCTTTCAGTTGTTGGAGAACTTGGTATTTGTTGGATATTGTGATTATAAATATAGCCTGAATTAGTTTCTTCAACCTAAATTTCTCCAAAATGTGCAAGCTTGATTTAAAGGTCTGCCAGAAATGGCAGGCATGATCATTTTAAAGCTTTGAAAATATGTACTAAAGAATCACAAATTAACAAGTAAAGACAACTTGCACGTTTGATCATAGATCAGAGTTTTAATAAAAGGAAGCATTTTCTGTCAGAATATGATATTATCTGGTTTTAAAAATTGCATACATGCCACATGCTATGGTTTACCCATAATCTGTACAAGGTGTTAGCGTTGTCAGATGTGTACACATAATTTCTGTACAGGTTTTCTAACCCATTCCCCTTATTACTGTGTCTCAGAGTTCTTTTATAAGGTCCTATTGAACACAGGATTTCCCAGTCTGTTAGTGATAATTAAGCACAGAAATAGACTAAATGATGACACCATCACATTATTTTTACAGTGTAAAATAAACTCAGATATTTATTGTTTGGGTTTTAAAATAAGTGAAGACCTGCTTTAAAAGGCAAAGTCCCCGTGCCTCATTTATAATGCAGACCACTGTAATTGAAAATATTTTTACACAAATTAACTCTTTTGATATTTTTTTTTCAGTCTTTGTACAGGTTTTGCAGGTCTTTGTACAGGGTTTTCATCTCCGAGGTGTGGCATGTATGAAATTGCAGAATGGCAATGCAAACTAAAAAAAAGCCTAAAAGCCAAACATATGTCATTTACTTCCACAGAACAATCATCTGGACCAATGTAGCATTCACTGGGAGCTGAAGAGTTAATAAATAATTCTGATCTCGTCTTTGTGTTCAAGCCTGACCTTTCAAGTTTGTTTTATAAAGCTTTCATCTGATCTTTGTTACAGGCTCTCGTCATTTCTAAATAGTATTACCTAGTTTTATGTTGTGTTAGACGTTCCGACTGCCAGAGTGGTTAAAGCGCTGGCCTCTCGTGGCAAAGGTAATGGGTTCAAAACATGGTGGTGGCATGCTCCATCCTACTCAGCTGTAAATGGGTAAATGACTGCTTCTGAGTTAGGGAGGGCAAAGGCAGTAAGGAAGGGAACAGGTCATCCCCCTCTCGAAGCTGTACCTAGTATGGTGAAGTCTCTAACACTTCACTCTCCTACGGGGTAGTATCTGCTATGGGACTACCTTTATCTTTTATGCTGTGTTATTTATACTTAGTCGTTCCCCTTCTACCGTGAGGTGTAGAGGTTTGGAAGAGAGAGCGCCAGACTATCCTATCGGCTGTCTTCCTCCTGGCATGGTTCCATTCTAGTCCTCGGTCCTTCAAAGATTGTCTAATGTTGTCCTCCCAGCGGACTCTGGGTCATCCTGGGGGTCTGGATCCCTGGCTCTTTGTTTCCCATGCTTGTTGTGGTAGCCGATCTTGTCCCATTCTGCAGACATGGCCAAACCAACTTAGTTGGGACTGTTCTACTTGAGTCTGCAGGGGGTGGGATTTTAGGCCTTGACGTATCGTCTGGTTGCGGACTATGTCTCTTCTTGTTACTTCAACCACCTTCCTCAGATACCTCATTTCTGAGGTTTGGATCTGGCTTTTGTGGGTTGTAGTCATTGCCCATGACTCACATCCATATGTCAAGACTGGGACATAGGTGGAGCGGTATACAGCCATCTTCGTTTTCTTACCAACTTCTCTCTTGCTGAGGAATCCTCGATTTATGGCCTGAAAAAGTCTCCAAGCTGCTGCTTTTCG
The DNA here is from genome assembly GCA_024509875.1 of Oreohelix idahoensis. Taxonomy (NCBI): domain Eukaryota; kingdom Metazoa; phylum Mollusca; class Gastropoda; order Stylommatophora; family Oreohelicidae; genus Oreohelix; species Oreohelix idahoensis. Next base: position 69,941 of record JAMPIV010022510.1, on the reverse strand, counting down.
AGTGGCCAACTCTTCTTTGATGCCTCCCTTTCAGTCTATAATAGCTCCGAGGTATTTAAAGTGGTTGACCTGCTCCAGGACCTGTTCTCCCAGCTTAATCTGATGTCTTCTTTCTTCTCGTGATATCACCATGGATTTTGTTTTAGAGCTGCTTATGACCATCCCTTTCTTCTCCAGTTCTTCCTTCCAGACTTGCAGGTTGGATTGGAGATGTGCCTCTGATTTAGCAATCAGGGCAACATCATCAGCAAATGCCAGCTCTGAAATACAGCAAAATTTCAAATTTAGTATTATAAGTTTAAAAATTGTAAACAATGTATGTGGGACTGCGCTTCACGAAGACTTACCTAGAGTCTTTGGAGGAGTCAAAGAAGAGCTCTGATTTTTGCTGCTCTTGAAAAATCGTGAGAATATTCCCGTTCTGCCATTCTCTGTTTGTGGCGTGGCGACTGGTGGGCTCGTTTCCGACTGGCTGCCTCTGGTGGATGTGCCTGAATTGTCTGGCTGCTGACTTGTTATGCCACTGTCTTCTGCCCCTCTCATTGGCACAGGACTGGGTACAGGCAGCATTTGGGAGGTGGATCTGAGAACTGGAACATGGTGCACTTATCTTTTACAAATTTCTGATTATGTATTATCATCATCATCATCATCACCATCATCATTATCATCATCAACAATCATCATCATCATCAATCATCATCATCAATCATCATCACCATCATCACCATCACCATCATCATCATAAATCATCATCATCACCATCATCATCCCCATCATCATCATCACCATCATCATCACTGTCACGTAGGGTTTATATTCATTTAATTTCCTACAACTTCTTCCTATTCTTTCACCCGAAAATTCTCTCTTTTATTATCTCTGTATTTCATTTTTTTTCCCTGTATATTTTTTCATCCATTCGTTTTGCGAATATTATTCTCATATAATTCGCAAACTTTACCTGTTTCCTTTCTCTAAAACTGAGAATCGCGCTAGGACGATATTACGTAGATGTCAGGGCTGCAGGGCGTCAGAAGGCGTGATAAGTCGGTTCGCTGAACACAGGACGTAGCAAATCGTCTACATTCTCACCGAGCGCGCGAGCTTCTTCTCGGCATAAGTCCCGGTGAGGTGTGATACTTTACATCTGCACCGGTCAGTATCCAGACATTTGGCTGGAAAATCCCAAACTGACACGGCGCTCACTTGGGCCATGGTCAGCTGTAGTGTGAAAACTGCCCTACAATGGAGTCAGGCTGTCTGGGATTTGAAACTGACACGCGTACATCGTGGTCAGTAGGTGACAGTTACGATACGCGTTAAGCGGACGTAAATGTTGGGAGTAGGGGAGATAATTTCGCTTGGCGAAGTAAGTTTGGGCCCTTTGTCTGATTTTAAGATATTGGCCAAGTTTGAAACTTTAATTTCATTCTCGCTCATAGACTCCACAGTAGATAGGTCGCTCGAAAACAGAATAGCTGTTAGCGAAGATCTCAGTTTGTTTCGGCAATTTGTCGAACTTCTAGACTTCCAGAAATATTTTCAGCAATTTTATTCTTAAGTTGTGCGACTACCTGTAATTCTGTGGTTGAGGTAATTAATATGATAGATATATAGATTTTGTGAGTGTTAAAGTGTTAAATCGCTTAATTCATTTTAATCTATTTCTTTAGCGCAGAAGAGAAATAAAGTGGTAGGCTATTATATTTTCTAGGGAAGCATTCAGTGGAAAGCAGACTAAAAATTTAATTTCTAGCTTATAACGGCAATTGTAGCTATTTATGAATTTAATTTAACTGCTAATACTCAGTCGAGTGTATTTTTCTAAACTAACGTATAAACTCTAGAATCGAGCCTCATGAATGATGACGGGATACGCACGTGTTCCTAATTTATGAGGAATGCTGATTTTTAAATATAACTTACGTCACGGGAAGTTTAAATGATAAGCAAAGCTCTCTGTGTGGACAAATCTGTGGTGTGACTAAAGTGAATCCTATACTGAGGGAAGGCACCGACCTGACATTCATCATTTTTTTAGAAACCTACGCTATTGACACTGTGCTCTGCTAACTCCCGCGCCTGGAATAATTGTTAGGTGACTTAATCAGACATTTGAACAAATTTGCATACCCAAGTAGTCGTTCCCGGAGACTCCAAGTTAAATACGTCTTTTGGAACTGGGGACTTCTTGGCAGAAGACTGCATTTTTTTTGAGTCTGTGTGAAAATCTAAAATCAATGTGTTCCAAGAGGCAGCGAGCAAAGTCGTGAGTACCTGAATGAGAAGCCATGGCGGAATGAATGAGTGTACGCTGGTCTGAGTGATATTTTCACTATTATATCTTTGACACCCCGTTGCTGTCCTATTTGTTTTTTTTCAATCTGCATAATTTGTTGCTAAGGCTAGAGTTCTTGTGTTTTTGTCTTAGGTTAAATCAGATGTTTTTTTCAAACTCTGTGCATATAATTACGAGATAAAACAAAGAAAACTCTTAGACTCAAACCCTATGTATCTGTGACTCTGGCGCCATCATCTGTTCTCTTAACGGGGCCGGGCTAAACCTAGAGTTAACACTATAACGGGGCTATCATCCTTGCAACATTTCCTTGATTTTTTTATGACTATGTGTATATGTATTTTCCTTGATGTACTTTCTTTGATGTTGTGAGCCGATTTTTCCTGATAATAAAATCGCTCTTGAACTAAATAATCGTGTTTGGTCAGCTCGTTCTAGATAATATATATATATCATTGTTATAGTTTTCCCACGTCTGTGTGTTTAACTGTCGTCACGTGTATGTGCGTGCCTGTGAGTGATAGAAATATATGTAATATGTATATTGGTGTAGTCTGTCTGACGCTGTAACAATTGTTGTAGAAGATAGGTGAGAGAGAGAAGAATTCTTTTCGCTTTCAGAGACAGCCACTATATCAAAATCTATCATCTCACGTGTGTGGAAATTCTATTACCTTTCACTAACTCTCACTGAGTCTATCACCTATTCAAACCTATTCAGAAGGGACCAAACCTAGTCTTAATTCTCCTATCGGAAATCTACGACAATCACCATCATCATCATCACCACCATCATCATCACCACCATCACCACCATCATCACCATCATCACCATCATCATCACCACCATCATCCTCATCATTACCATCATCATCACTGCCCTTAGACTCCCCATGGAGCATGGACCTTCAACAAACCTATGCCAAGTCCTTCTGTCCCGTGCCATCAGCTCAAAGTCTTTCCATGCCTTCCTCATCTCTGTCTCCAGTTATCTTCTCCATATGTTTTTCATACTCCCTCTTTGTCTCTTACCCTGGGAAGTCCAGAACAAGGACTCTGAAGTTTTTTTAAGAAAGTTTCTCAGGGATGGGACAGCTGGGCCAATGCCCAATCCTCCTTGGTCACCTTTTAGGACATGTACATGTTACTATTCTTTACTTCCCCTTTCATGCACCGGCTACACATTGGTGTCAAAACATTTTACTGCAGCTATATCTGACAGTTTTCTTAATGTTGAAATCAGATGGAAATAAGCATTCTAAAGTTATTCGCTGCCTTAGAATTCAAGAAATGCAGCTGAGGAATAGATGTTTCCATACTGGGACAGACTAAACACTGCTCTGAGATTTTAAGTTACAATAGAGTCTTTTTTTTTAAATCCTAGCTCCTTATGGAATATATGGCACTAAGAAATTGTCCCCATCTGTACCTGTCATATGCTGGCCAGCCTAGTTTTTTCAAAGGTCCCTCCTGCTTGTCTGTGCCCTCTAAATAGCCCATTGCCCTAATTCCCTAGGATTTTAAAAATTTCTTTATTCTAGGACTGTGTTTATTGTCCAACATGTGCTTGAATCATTTCCATCCTCTTCTTTGACTTCATCAATGATGTTTCTAATGCCTGTGTGTTTAGTGACTGCAATATTAGACTATAGGTAAAGGAGCAAAACTTCTAACAAGATGATGCATCTGCAATTCATGACTTTGGTTTTTTTAACTTACCACTTTGTTTGTTAACTTATCCATCCAAGATAAAACTTAATGCAGACACCGGTGCTCAAGACAAATACAAATACCAGTTCAGATCACTTTCTCTATATCAAAGATTGGCTACAACATTCTGTCTTTTGTCTCATTTCTCGGTCTCTTATCTTCTTCATTCACTTTCAGACGTCAACTTCAATATGTTCAAAGAAAACAGTGGTCAACTTGAGGCTGTTGGTATCTCTGTAGAGTTATTTTCAGGAATGGTACTGGTGTATGACCATATGCGCTGTCTCTGTTCCTTAAACATTGGGCATCTCTGAAGTGGATGTTCATGTCTCTTATCTCAATTGTACACTTCATTTCTCTCTGCCTCTTGATGTATACTTGCCACTTATGATGCTTTCATCCTCCTACCTTTCTGCCGTCAACTTTTCCTTCTGTCACGATTTTCAAAACATTTTTATTTTCTTCAAGTATATGCCGACTTCCACAGGTGATCATAGGAAGGGATCCCGTTACACAACCATTGAGGCATATTGGGAATATGGTGTTAGGCCCATATTTTCTTGACCATCGGCACACTAGGGGTGATGTGGTCAGCATCATGCCAGCCGCCTTAACCTTCCCAGAGTTGCTCTGGTACCCAATTCATGAGGCTGGGTTGACCCCGGAGCCGTTTGCGGTCTAAAAAATCCCACCTCAACTGGGGATCAAACCATGGACCACCAAGCTAGGAAGCCAGTGCACTAACCACTGTTCTACCACGGTTCCCTAGGTGATCATGTCCCTCCACAATATTCTGTCTCCAGTGATGTTTATTAATTCTTGTGACGACTTGCCCAATCTTCTCTTCATTTTTTTATTAATTACGAGACGCCATTTTTATCATCTTCAATGCATGATCGCAAAGTCCCGGGAATTGTCACTTGCGGATAATCTCCTAGCGTTCGGTGATTTTCTCCTCACAGTTAATGCTATTTTTAGATACGACGTCATTGTTTACCACTAACCTCGGTAGCTAGAAACCTGTTTAATGTAGGACTGCGTAAACTTAGATAGAACCAGTATAGGCCACTTTAGGAAGACCCCACGTGACTTTTAACGTTATTGATTGGAGCGTCTATATGAGGCTAAGGTCACATGATGCACGCTACGGATCACGTGTCCAAGCGGAAATGACCCGCTAAAAGGCGGCAAATCCAGCATTTTTCACTTGCCCTGGAAACCTTGAGACCGCTAGAACTAATCCCGATATCGGCGAATTCTCGCATTAAAAGCACTGAAGCCACGTGTCTAAATTGCGGGTTAGCGTCCATCTGAGTAGTCTATGGTGGAGCCTTGCACGACAGTCCAATCTCAGAGCAGAATACGGAGTCGAGCACAGAGAAGGCAAATCCGAACCATTCAAGACCTACCTGGGGCAACGTCAGGAGACTGGAGAACTACCCACGCTTCACTATCAGCCGGGGGCTGAAAAGCTAAGTTCCTATAAAAAGGGAACTCACCAGATCAATGCATATTTTTGTCATCCATGATGAAACACACTTGATGTGAGACACAAAGTACATACAGCAGACACTAATTCCATCGACAATACTATCATTCACCATCTATTCATTTTATTGCAATAAACCTATTGGGAGTATATAATGTACCCCATGCTTTGTTCCTTCCATTAGATGTTGAATATTGTCTGATGTTTATCTTCCTTTATAAGGGAGAGGGGGGGGGGGGGGGCTCGTTAAATCTAATATAAACCCAGTTTAATTGAGAATAATAATAGATAACTGAGAAGGGGATGACGGTAGCGAGAGACCAAATATCTCCTTACAACCTTTTCCAGACCTGTCTAGTTAGGAGAATTTACCCTCTTCGTCACCCTTCAAAAGTGGGAAAACCCAACAGGAATTCTTGAGCCAAATTTTCCACATTCTTATCAATGATTTCTTCTAATAAATTCTTATCCTTCAAGCGCTACGTGACACTGGGGTCTCAGTCCGGGATTTGAACTTATGTATTTTATCATACCTCTGGGATAGTATCATTCATTCAGTCATTACAGTATACCATTTTAACACATGTATTTTCACACAGTGAGCTCTAGAAAGACAGAAAACATTTTTTCTAGAATTTCAGGCATTGATTGGTGAATCCCTTTATATATGTTGTATTTAATTAAGTTAGTTCATGATTTTGTATTTCATTGAATTACAGACCTTAAGTCTCCATAACTGTAGTAATTTCATTCTACAGCAGTCTGATAAATAATTAGTATTTACTTGTTGTTAGAAATACTATTGGAAGGTAGCACTAGCTTACTCAGTGTGGACTATAACAGCAAAAGATGGCTGAAATAGTTAAGCTTAAGGCAGCACTAGGGGAGGCCGGTCGAGATCTGGGTTATAGTGGGGTGGACCTTGCAAATTATGTCAGTGTCGAGACTGATAAGTATTACGCTCGCGAAACAGCGAAAGCTGAAAGAGAAGAGCGAATAAAGTTAGCAGAAATAGATGAGAGGATAAAAGCTGTAGACGCTAGGGAAAGAAGCGAGAGAGATGAACGCGAGCATGCACTGAAGATTAAGCAGTTAGAGATGCAGGTACAGGCTCAAAGAGTTGAACTGGTAGCCGGTGCGACAGCATCTACCTCATCAGGCAACCAATCGCCACGGTCAGATATGCCCTCCTTGCAAATGGGGAGCATAGGACCTTTGCCATCCTCATACATGTCAAACTTAGGACCCTTGACGTTTCCATTTGAAGCTTTCTCGGAACAAGCCGACTCGATCGATAGGTATTTGGACAAATTTGAAAAGTTTGCCACCACATTTGGGTTGGAGAGGAGCAAGTGGAACCTGAAACTGTCACAAGGGCTTAGAGGAACTGCTTATGACGTGTATAGCAAACTTCCTCCAGGTTTACAGGATGACTACGACTCTCTGAAAAAGGCACTATTGGTTCGTTATGAGCTACATGCTGACGCCTATAGGAAGAGGTTCTGTAACTCTAGGAGGGAAGTCGGAGAGAACTTTGCTCAATTTGCCGCTGGACTGGATTCCTACGTGGAGAAGTGGGGTGCCCTAGGGAATTTTACTCATGATTGGGAAGGCCTGAAGGAAATGGTCATGATCGAACAACTGAAGGACACCATGACTTCCGACATGAGGAGATTTCTGAGAGAGAATGGGGCAGCACTTTAGAATCCATCGTCCAGTTGGCGGAACGTTATCAGGCAGCGCTAACGGAGAATGACCCATCCCGGTGGAACCAACCGGAAGAATTATCGAGGCCGACAGCTCAGTCACACATGGACCCCCAAATGAATCTACCTTACCACAACTTCAAAAAGCATGACAAGCCAGACTACAAGACTACTCAGAGATCAGCTTTCCAGCCTCAGAGGCGGGGAGAAAAGTGGTGTAAGACGTGCAAAATGAGCAACCACAATACTGCCGAGTGCAGAAGGAAAAACCCTCCACATCAGGTTGCATGTTTGCAGGTGAGGGCTGTTGACAGGAAGGAACTGACAGTGAGTCAGAATAGCCTCCATCACCCACCTATACAGGAGACAGTGACCGTGAATGGCAAACAAGTCATCAGGATGTATGACACAGGTTTGTCCTATGACGCGGTCGTTTCTGCATCTCTGGTGCACCCCGAACAACTCACCACAGAAACAGTGGATATCCAGGGGCCACTCAAGGGAGCATTACCCTTAAATTTGCCCATAGCGAAGATTCATGTCAGTTGTCGCTATGTGGAAGGGGAAATCAATGCTGCAGTTTTAGAGGATCCTTTCTACCCCCTGATGTTAGGGCGTAGATATGTCTTTTTAGGAGAACCAGTAAAGCCTGTGGTTATGGCTGCCGTCCAGACCAGGTCTGACTCCAAACGCATAGAGAGGGACTCTAAGTTAGAAATTCATCCGAATAAGATGAAAAGGGCTCAAGCAGCTGATAGCACATTGGGGCCTTGCTTTGGCAAATTGCAAAACTCACATAACCCTCGAAGAAAGAGTTACTTTTATATGGAACATGGACTATTGCACAGGAAAGCTGGCCGAGGGCTAAAATGTCATGGGACAGATTTGTGGTGCCATCCATATATAGAAATAAAGTTATGGAATGGGGGCACGGTGCTACTTTGAGTGAACACCTGGGTAATGGTGCCACAAATCAAAGGATAGCCATCCGTTATTATTGGCCCGGCATCACAGAAGACATAGCTCGATATGTGAAGTCCTGTTCAGATTGTAACCAGGTAACCTCAACACATAGGGTAGACCAGTTACAGGACCTAGGGAAGCATTGCTGCAGACGTAGGCATCCAAGGAAAACCAGGAAGAAAACCAGAATACTTACCTGGGAAGAACAACGTAGGGGCAGATTTTTTTAGCAGACATCCGGACGCAACCGAGGAGATATGAGAAACTGAAAAAAGAAGAGGAAGACAGGACCAGAGGAGTTGGACGGAACGTCAAACTTGAGGAGGGGCTTGTGTGACGACTTGCCCAATCTTCTCTTCATTTTTTTATTAATTACGAGACGCCATTTTTATCATCTTCAATGCATGATCGCAAAGTCCCGGGAATTGTCACTTGCGGATAATCTCCTAGCGTTCGGTGATTTTCTCCTTACAGTTAATGCTATTTTTAGATACAACGTCATTGTTTACCACTGACCTCGGTAGCTAGAAACCTGTTTAATGTAGGACTGCGTAAACTTAGATAGAACCAGTATTGGCCACTTTAGGAAGACCCCACGTGACTTTTAACGTTATTGATTGGAGCGTCTATATGAGGCTAAGGTCACATGATGCATGCTACGGATCACGTGTCCAAGCGGAAATGACCCGCTAAAAGGCGGCAAATCCAGCATTTTTCACTTGCCCTGGAAACCTTGAGACCGCTAGAACTAATCCCAATATCGGCGAATTCTCGCATTAAAAGCACTGAAGCCACGTGTCTAAATTGCGGGTTAGCGTCCATCTGAGTAGTCTATGGTGGAGCCTTGCACGACAGTCCAATCTCAGAGCAGAATACGGAGTCGAGCACAGAGAAGGCAAATCCGAACCATTCAAGACCTACCTGGGGCAACGTCAGGAGACTGGAGAACTACCCACGCTTCACTATCAGCCGGGGGCTGAAAAGCTAAGTTCCTATAAAAAGGGAACTCACCAGATCAATGCATATTTTTGTCATCCATGATGAAACACACTTGATGTGAGACACAAAGTACATACAGCAGACACTAATTCCATCGACAATACTATCATTCACCATCTATTCATTTTATTGCAATAAACCAATTGGGTGTATATAATGTACCCCATGCTTTGTTCCTTCCATTAGATGTTGAATACTGTCTGATGTTTATCTTCCTTTATAAGGGAGGGCGGGGGGCCTCGTAAAATCTAATATAAACCCAGTTTAATTGAGAATAATAATAGATCACTGAGAAGGGGACGACGGTAGCGAGAGACCAAATATCTCCTTACAACCTTTTCCAGACCTGTCTAGTTAGGAGAATTTACCCTCTTCGTCACCCTTCAGAAGTGGGAAAACCCAACAGGAATTCTTGAGCCAAATTTTCCACATTCTTATCAATGATTTCTTCTAATAAATTCTTATCCTTCAAACGCTACGTGACAATTCTGTTATGAAGGGTGTTGTTCAGGCTTTTTGCAAGGGTACCCGCCGCAGTGGTAGCTGCATGCACCGTAAGGTGCAAACAAGAAAATGATGATGATATATAAGACCTGAAGACTATCATCTGTAATTTGACTGGCTGTTATTTTCTGTCTCATGTTATATGTATTTTCTAAATCCAAAAGTCAATAACAAAAGATGCCTAAAAGGTATTTGCTGTTTCACTGTGCAAGACAATGATACCTCATAGGAGTGTGAATACTTTACAATACTGTGAATACTTTACAATACTGTGAATACTTTACAATACTGTGAATACTTTACAATACTGTGATCAATCTCAGAGGTGAAGAGTAGATTAGCCCAGGCAAAAAAGAGCATTCCATAAAGTGAAAAGTATTTTATAAAACAACCCTTTGTCACTAGAAGTAAGAAACAGAGTTATTCAGTGTTATATCGAATAAATCCTGACTTGCAGAAGTGAGCCACGGACAATTATTAAACAAGTAAGAAAAGCCCTAAAGCAGCAGCTGGGAGACTTTTTCAGGCCATAAATCGAGGATTCCTCAGCAAGAGAGAGGTTGGTAAGAAACCGAAGATGGCTGTATAACGCTCCACCTATGTCCCAGTCTTGACGTATGGATGCGAGTCATGGGCAATGACTACAACCCACAAAAGCCAGATCCAAACCTCAGAAATGAGGTATATCAGGAAGGTGGTTGAAGTAAAACAAAAAGACATTGTCCGCAACCAGATGTCAAGGCCTAAAATCCCACCCCCTGCAGACCCAAGCAGAACAGTCCCAACTAAGATGGTTTGGCCATGTCTGCAGAATTGGAGATTGGCTACCACGACAAGCATGGGAAACTAAGAGCCAGGGATCCAGACCTCCAGGACGACCCAGAGTCCGCTGGGAGGACAACATCAGACAATCTTTGAAGGACCGAGGATTAGAATGGAACCAGGCCAGGAGGAAGACAGCCGATAGGATAGGCTGGCACTCTCTCTTCCAAACCTCTATACCTCATGATAGAAGGGGAATGACTAAGTAAGTAAGAAAAGCCCTGGAGGCCACAAAGATGTGGTTTTACAGAAGAATATCAAAAAGACCATGGGCAGCTAAAAGGTTCAAAGAGGATGCTGAAAGAAGTCAGTGTACACAGGAAGCTTATTAATAACATTAGGAAGCCGTGGTAGGGCAGTGGTTAGTGCACTGGCTTCCTAGCTCAGAAGTCTATGGTTCAATCCCCCGTTGAGGTGGGATTTTTTTAGACCGCAAACGGCTCTGGGGTCGACTCAGCCTCATGAATTGGGTACCAGAACAACTCTGGGAAGGTTAAGGTGGCTGGCGTGATGCTGACCACATCACCCATAGGTGTGCCGATGGTCAAGAAAATACGGGCCTAACACTGTATTCTCAATATGCCTCAATGGGCGTGTAACTGGATCCTTTACCTTTATTTTTCTTTTAAAAGGATCAGTGAGGATGCTGAAAGAAGTCAGTGTACACAGGAAGCTTATTACTCACATTAGAATGAAGCTGTCTACAGTCTTTGAACATGTAATGAGAAGAAGAGATGTGCAATATATTGTGACAACAGGAAAGATGGAAGGAACCAGACACAGGGGACAACATAGAGAGAAGATAGTGGACAGTTTGAAATCATGGCATGAAATGAAGTCAACAAAAGGATTGATACACAGTACTGGAAGTTGTGCAGAGACATGATCACCTACACCATCAAACATAGTACTTGAAGAATAAGAAGATCAGTGGAAAAATATAGCTACCACTGGAGGATGGTGAAATAGCCACACCACTGGTGCTGGGGGCTGTGGTATCACTAGCACTATTCATGATAACTGGAGCTCCATCCTTGCCTATCAATGCCCCAGATTTGTCCTGCCTGATGGCCACATCTGCTGTGACCTTCTCTGACAGTTTCTCTTGCTGTGCTCTTCTCTTCTGGGTAATGGTGTCCAGGAATCTGCAAGAAATAGAAACGTCAAAAAAAAAAAAAAAAGCCAACAGAAAAGAAACAAATCATCATCATAATTACCCTCAGTTCCCTAAATAGCAAAAGCCTTCAACAACCTCCAGTTATCTTCTCCTTGAGTTTTTTTGTCTCCCTTTACCTCTCTTACCCTAGAGTTGCCAGAACAGGGACTCCCTTCTAATGATATCAACAGGTTTTTTTCCTCAATGTGTTTCCTATCCATCACCTGAGTATTTTTCTCATCTCTTATTACCCTGGTACTTATCTGGTTGCTGTCATCAGTTCTACATTGGTGATCTTGTTGGACATTCTTGTCATACTCAAACAAGTCTAAATATTAAAATGCCTCAGAAGCATGATTACTGTGGGTGGCAGAATGGACACGGAGATATAACATCAAAGAGCTATTACAGGAACTACACAGGCATAAGTAATTCTATAATATTTGTTTATAAGCCACCCTAGGCCAATCACCTGTTTACCTTAAAATTCGATTACAATAACCAACAGAGAGGTAACTGGACAGATCTTGAAGGCCATGAACTAGCATGAATTACGGATGATGATTGACGGAACTTTGAATTGTAGAAGTATTAATGAGAAAGAGGAGCAGCTAGTAGAGGAGATGAGGAAAACAAAATTAGAAATCCTGGCTCTGAGGGAAACAAAGAAAAAAGGGCAAGGAGTTATGGATCTCATTGGCAACATGCTGCTCTACAGTGAAGTCCCCACAAGGGAAAAGATAAAGGCAGTGTGGGTTGTATTGTGGCTAAAAGCCAAACAAATAACATCAAAGGATGGAACTTTGTCTCAGAGTGCATTATGGTGCTAAATCTGAAAGACTTATAAACCATAGTCAACCTTGTCATTGTGTATCGGCCAAAGCAAATATGAGTGAGCAGATGTCAAAGAAGAATTCTTTGAGCTGCTTCAAAAGACAGTGGACGACTGCCTGGATGAAATTATCCTTCTCTGAAACTTCAATGCCAGAGTTGGAAATGACCATGCTAGAAGGGGTGGAGTTATTGGAAGATATGGACAAAATACACTAAATGATATTGGTGTTGCAGACTTTTCTTTGATTAAGTGGACCAATATTACATTTCGTGTTATGTACTGTTAATTCATCTGTTCTGTCATACAATATGTATCGATTCTTCTTGCTGCAAACAATGGATTCGTTGGTAGTTCGTTTTATGTTTTAATATAAACGTTTCTTTAATAAACTTCTTAGTTATTCATCTTACGGTGTTGGATTAATTCAATTCTTGTTTGACCAATACATTGAAGGTCAACGGTTAAACTTCATACAACATTCGAAACTGGAACTGTTGAACGCCTTCTTTAAATAAGTCTAATTTTGACGACTTACAATGCTTTAATGATTATTCATCCTTTCAATATGAATCAACGACAATAATGAATATAGTTCACATCAAGAGCACTTGATACATCACAGCGTAGAGTCTACTGTTTCTTAGACATTGCATGTCTATTACTTTGCCGTTTTAATTAACGTTCAATTTCAACCAAATGCTTGGCACAATTATTATTATTCACGCAGTATTAATCTGTCTGCTTACAGTTCTATTAGGATCTCTGCCTAATATATATATATATATATATATCACAACTATGTCTATATTATATTTGGCATTGCTTGCCAGGCTCTATCAGCCTTACATATTCTACCCGCGATCGTACTTCACGATTTTCGCGTTTAATAATTATTGCGGTTAAGAATACCGACTTATATAACTCCGGACTCAATGGTCCCTACACATTATAACTTTATTGCTTTACCAGCATTACATCTACGGTTATACACTATCATAAGTTAGTGGCCATGCCACATATTCCAAACACTGCCCTAAGGCTCGAAGGCCACACAAAGACTGCCCGTAACTAAGTCTAACGCGTCAATTCATACATGCCACACTTAAAGGTTTACCCATAATCTGTACGGGGTGTTTGCGTTTTCAGATGTGTACGGGCCGTACACGGGTCTGTACGGGTTTTTTCGCCTAATTATTAAATATACATATAAATCTTGTGCCACTACACAATTTGCGTCATGAGATTCGGCGAGATTTTAAGCCAAGTGGATAAAAAAAAAAAAATAACCAATGAAAATCAAGCTGCCTATTTTTCAATTGCCGCGGGATGTGCGTGGCGTGTTCATTCACAATTTTTCGCTAAAGCTAGCGCGAGGTTACTGATTATTTGAACGATTACGCAGCACTGAAATCTTTTTTGAGTCGAGCCTATTGTTTAGGATTAATTTCCAGTTTAGTATTGGTAAGTAATTCATTTTTAAAAAAATATTACAATAACATTGTTTAGATGAAGTTAGATTTAACTGTCAGATAACTTAGGCCTATGCTTTCTTTTCCCCTAAGGTTTAGCATAATTTATTATTTACGGCTGGTAAAAAAAAAAAAAAAGGCTGATACCACTACATATTATTTGATTTCACTAAAACTTGTAGAAAGTGCGTAAGAAATGTAAATTTGAAAAATAATACAATAGCCTACAAATTATGGGTAGCCTAATATCGTAATGACGGTCGCCGAATGCTCCGCATGTATTTTCGTACCATTTAGAGTTATAATTAGGGTTACAGCTAGGGTTAACCCTAAATCTAAATGGTACGAATATAGACGCGGAGCATTCGGCGAACGTCTTTCCGATATTACCAAATTATGAAACTGAAAAGAAAAAAAAACCACAATAGCGTGGAAAATTTACATCTTAACTCGATCAGAGAAAAGTTTATTTGGAGTTAGCCTACTTCTCTTCTTAGTTTTAATTTCGTTTCTTTAAAAAAAACAATGTTATTTTGCCTTTGGTGGTCATCATTACGGTCATTCAATGATTTATAATTATTAAATAATTAATTAGCCTACTATCAATGTTTGATTGTCACTAAAAAATTTGTATGGGAAGGTCTATTTAAAACTACCAGTTGGGCTTTAACGGCTATTCCAATTTTTGAAGTTCGGTAGAAAATATACAGGCTAATATTACGCCAGCGCTAGTTTATATTTTCATTACCAGCTTTAGCAAAAAATTTATTAGATTTTAAATTTAAGATTCCTAACCCATAATGCTTATTACTGGTCTCTTTAGGCCTGTACTTTTATAAGGCACTATAGAAAACACAGCAACTGTTCTTCATTTCAACCATAAATTGTATTAATTTTTTTCCAAGATTCTATTTCATTATATAATATTAAAATTACAAATAATTATATTTTTCAAATTGATTATTAATATTTGTATTTACTATGCAAAATAAATTCTAACTCTTGTTGTTTAGGTTTTAAAGCAAGTGAAGACATGCTTAAAAAGGCAAAGGCCGCATGTCACTATGATGGTGCAGAACCATCTAATTGAATATACTTTTACATGAATAAACTCTTTTGTTACGTTTTTCAGTCTTTGTACAGGTTTTGCGGGTCTTTGTACAGGTTTTGCGGGTCTTTGTACAGGTTTTTTAAATTTTTTGTACAGGTTTTTCATCTCTGAGGTGTGGCATGTATGCGTCATGCATCGCCACACGCGAACTATTTCATTTCGGTCTAGTGAGGTGTTGCACGGTGCGACCATCTGAATCAAGTTCAAACCAAAAATGCTCGCTGACCATGCAACAATCCTCAACAATTGGAAAGCAACTCTTTATACGAGGGGCGTTCAGAAAGTAATGCACCACATCATTTTTCTCAGGAGCTGTTTATTAAAAAAGCATGAAATTTATACACAATATACATGGATATGTCATGTAAACATCGGTATTATTCAACATAATCCCCATCAACTTGTACGGCTTTATGCCAGCGCGAAACAAGTGCATGTATTCCTAGCCCGTACCAGATTTTGTCTTGATCATGTAGCCATTTCTTCACTGCATGAATCACTCCTTCATCATCTTCAAACCTTGTCCCACGGAGTGCATCTTTAAGTGGACCAAATAGATAAAAATCAGAGGGTGCCAAATCGGGACTATAGGGTGGATGGGGTAGTACAGTCCAACCCAATTTGGTGATTGCTTCCCGTGTTGCCAGACTTGTGTGAGGGCGCGCATTGTCGTGAAGAAGAAGCAGGTCTACTGGATTCTTGTGCGGCTGAACTCTGCGAAAACGTTGATTGAGTTTTTTCAATGTCTTAATGTAAGCTTGCGAATTGATTGTCTCTCCTCTTGGCATAACGTCCACAAGAATCACACCTTCAATGTCCCAAAAGACAGTGATCATGACCTTTCCAGCTGAAGGAATTGTCTTGAATTTCTTTCTTCTTGGTGATTGCAGATGATGCCACTCCATTGACTGTCTTTTTGTCTCAGGTTCAAAATGATGTGCCCAGGTTTCGTCACTGTTGCTGTCATTTTCGACGGAGTCATCTGTCAAGTTATTTGCTTATGTTTGTATCATAAGTATAATTGTGTCTTTACCTGCGATGTCAGGTTGATTAGGGGTTGTCTTCCCTTGTTTATTCATTCATTGTGTTTGACCTGTAGGGTCAGAGGTGGACAGTTCGGCGTAGGCCTATGGGAAGGTTTTTTAAGCGGGAGTGAGATATACTTCCGGGAAGCCGGGAGGTCCTGTTTTTCTGAAGGGACCAAGAGTCCATTGTTTTTCGGGGAGAATCTTCGAAGTAACTGCTATGGCAGTTTTCCCCAGTGAATCTCTGTGCGTCGGGATGACGACAGAATTCCTTGTGATGTTCTGAGGATTCATTTGCCAGGTAATACCGACCTTTATGCATTATTACGCTTTTCGGTGGCAGAACATGTAAAGGATTACCTAGGGTGAACAGCAGCTCACTGATTCGCCATTTCAGAACTTATATATTTGTGCTCGAGGTAGCCATCCAAGACTGTTAGTCTTATATTGTCCAGAAATCCAGTGACGAAGATATATTGTGGGAGCCGCAGATTGGCGGAACTTCTATCTACAATAAGTATTACCGCAGGGTTGATGATAACCTATTTAACAGAAGTACACGGCCGACGTCAGAACGAGGCCTGTGCTTTCGGCTATTATACTACAGCCTGATATGTGCAATTGGCGGGGAGTGCCAAGTTGCATCTGTGTGTCAAAGTAACTAAGGCATCTGACGCGTTTAGTCAGAGACGCCAAGGGCGACGTTACGAACTGTCATTATTGAAGAACTTTGCTATTGACCATGCACGTCTATTCTGATGTTTACCTTTTTGAATG
This sequence comes from Oreohelix idahoensis, assembly GCA_024509875.1. Taxonomy (NCBI): domain Eukaryota; kingdom Metazoa; phylum Mollusca; class Gastropoda; order Stylommatophora; family Oreohelicidae; genus Oreohelix; species Oreohelix idahoensis. Next base: position 53,073 of record JAMPIV010022510.1, on the reverse strand, counting down.
CCAAATGTATACCTATCGATGTCAGGTCAGCATGACCTTGTTACACTGACTGTTCCTGTTAATACTATGTGTGTTCCCGTCAATAAATGTCTTGAAACATGCCTGCAGTGTCAAAGCATCCTTGATTACTGCATGTGAGAGTATGGGTTGCAGGATCTACATCTATACGAGCCTAAACACATTCGCGCCTTCATTCGCACCCACACTCAATTCATCATACGCTCGCACTACACATCTAACAACATGTATACTGTCTTGGGCCAGTGATCACCTCAACAAGAAAAAAAGACAGTTACATTTCTGGTGGACCAGTTACGTGGGCTCTTATGATACAACACGGGACAGCCGTAACACACAGCGCTAATTCTACACTTGCAAGTTTTGGCTACAACAGGACAGATATAGGTCATCAACGGTTGACCCAAATAAACAGTACGAGCATTTATATTATAATGCTACATAAAGCATAACAAGACATGTACTGAAGTTAACTACTAGGCATTTGCTACGTGGACCATAACTGCATAGAAGGCGGGTTCCTATTGTAAACAGTACTGCTGGTTGTTACACGTTTCATTCAACAACAGACTTTTCTAGGTCAGAGCATTCAAGCTACATTGTTGGAGGTCAAGTGTCTGTAAACAGTACGTGGAAATTGTAAACATTCAATGTGCAAGGCGTAATTTGAGAAGGTCATAGTAACTTTGGTTCGTGAATACCACTTTATGTTACAGTGGATTTGACGTTCAGTGCGCGTTTGACATTTCGTTTCTGTGTTCGCAAGGAGCAAGGAATTTATTTTAGTTTCAGCTGTGACTGAACTTGTTCTGCAACACATTGAAATTGATTGCTATATGTTTATGTTACTTCTACTGTTTTTGGTGTATTTTTCTGCGGGTTTTTCGGTTGGTGGGTCTTACGGTAAATATGCCACTTGATCGAGGCTTACTGTAAGCGGTCTGTAGGTGCAAATTTTCTTAATTTGGAAATTTGCTAGTGACAATTGGTCGCTATTGATGTTAGCTGTGATGTAATTGTACTTAACGTTGTTTTTTTGTAATATTTTGTCTGTTTTTCAGTTTTGATTGTCGATTTGTTTTGTTTGTATTCTGTAGGTCTCTCCTTTCTTGTGTATTTCTCTACACATTTTTGGTTAAAACAGTGTTGCCATTTGTATTGTTTTGTATCTTTGTCTTTGTATTTTTTTTTTGTTTGTACTACATTACTGTCATACACAGTCTACATACACATACTTGGTCATGTTTTGATATTATTGATAAGATAGACTCTTCATATAGAGTTTGTTAAATAATATTATATAAGATATTTATACAAGTTCTTTGATAAAAGACTTGTTATCTACAAAGATTGAGACAAGGTGAAATACATATTCAAGTTCTTTATAAAAAAGACTTGTGCCCATAGTGAGTGGGATAAGGGATTTTTTTTTTTCCACAGGTACTCAAGTGATTTTTTGGGTACATTATAAACAGGAGGAACATACAAAGTCTTTGTCTAAGACTAAGACAGTAAAATAAAGTGAAGTGAGTATACAAGTCTAGCATTTCAGACTTGTCTCCCATTGAAGTGGGATAAGGTAATTTATTTAATTTTTTTTCAGGTTTCTGATCTCAGTAGACAAGATGTCTACATTGGACTACTTTATTACACAAGGGAGGGCCCTTGATAAGACTGGTCAACAGTTAGAACAATGGGCTGTTGCTCAGTATGACAAAGCATTAGCTGCAGAAGAAAAAAAAACTATGGCTGAAGAAAAAAGGCTAGACAGAGAAGCTAATATTGCTGCTGAACAAAAGAAATTGCAGATGCAGGTGGAGGAAAGGAGATTTGAAGCTGAACAAAAGAGATTAGACAAAGAGGCTGCTGCAGAGGAGAGGAAAGCTCAAGCTGCTGCAGAGGAGAGGAAAGCTCAAGCTGCTACAGAGGAGAGGAAAGCTCAAGCCGAGGCTGAAATTAGGAAAATGGAACACGAGGAAAGACTCGCAACTTTGGAGTTAGAGAAATTGAAATTGGCGAGTACGGGTGCTCAGCAAACAACTTCGAGTACGACAAAGGAGTTTGTTAGTAGGATTAAATTGCCTCATTTCAATCCTTTAAAGGATGACGTAGCAGATTATCTAGATAGATTCCAATTTTTGTGCGATACGCATAACATAAAAAAGGAAAAATATGTTGAACAACTGATGCCATTTTTTACAGGTGACACAGTGACTACTCTTATGACAATAGACAAACATGAGAGGACTAATTATGATGTTGTCAGGGCAGCACTGCTAAAAAAATATCAACTAAAACAAGAAGACTATCGTCTTCGTTTTAGGACAATGTTGCCAGAAAATGGAGTAGATTTCTCTGATTTTGTTACAAAGATACGTCGTACATTTACACGATGGGTTGAGTTGTCTCAGATTGAGAAAACATATGAAGGTCTAATGGACTTATTATTGCGAGATAAGGTTTTGTCATCTGTTAATGATTCTTTTCTTGCATTCCTTCATGAGCGTAAGCCTAAAAACTTAAAAGAAATGGAGGAATACTGTTGTCAGTATGCCACAGCACATCCCCATGCTACAGTTAGCAATTCTAAAGTGAAAGAAGGGTTGCCAGCTGCGTCGGCAACACCATATGGCCCTAATTTCAGAAAAAAATTTCAGGGTGCTCAACAAAATTGGAATAGGGGAAGTAATCAAAATTACACTCAGAAGCGGAGTAATCCAACACATGATGGTTCTTCGTCTATGCAGTGGAGACAAGATGGTAGTTCTCGTAATTTTAGTGGTAATAATTTGAGACACTTTCGCAAAGGTTATCCAAATAATAACTATTCAAATTTTCGAGGTAATCATTCTCGACGTCAAGATTATGACGATGGTGAATTTAGAAACCGGGATTCAAACCGGAATGATGAGTACAATAGACAATATGATCACAATTACAGGGGAAATGATAGTCGAAATAATTACAGGGGAAATGATAGTCAAAATAATTACAGGGGAAATGATAATCGAGGTAGACCTAGGTTTAACAAGAAAAGACCTTACCAACAGGCAAACTCTGTACAACAAGAGTTTGATGGAGCCTGTAATACAGTAAATGATAGTGGTAACTCTAGGGCTATCACTGGTTGTGCTTTCGATTTTGGGAGAGCAACTGAATGCCCCCAATGCTTAACATTGTTCGATTCATCGACTGTATCTACGCTAAGTTGTGGTCACCCTCTTCCTGCTCTACCTGCTACAGTTGCGCATGATGGGAGAGGATCTCTCATCTTAGATAAAGGTCTAATAAATGATAGGCTAGTCTCAGTACTTTTCGATTCGGGATGTACTACCGTCGGGGTTAAGGAGTCTCTGATAGATCCTTGCTGTGCCACTGGAAAAACAATCAAATGTGTTACATTTGGTGGTACTATGGAAAGCTATCCTACTGCTATTATTAGGATTGACACTACTTTCTTCACAGGAGATGTCCATGCATGTCTTCTTCCTAATCCTATTGCGGATCTTATAATCGGTCGTATTCATGGGGTTAAAGAATGCACCCCGCAACAAATTTCTAGTTGGGAAGAAAAAAACATTCAAACGGTCAATGCAGTGGTGACAAGAGCTCAAGCTCTTAATCCCCCAACTTCATCTGATAATAGTAATGAAGTTGATAGCCAAGACGAGCACTTGGTGATTTCCCATGACTCGTTTGTTAAACGTCAAGAAGAGGATCCTTCTTTGAAGAAATACTTCCTTCTTGCAAAGAAAGGGGATCCCAATCAAAATACGAATCACAAATCGTATATTACTATGAAGAATGGTATATTGGTACGAATGGTACAACACTCGGACAAGTCTATGCATTCGCAAATTCTTGTGCCTAAGTGTATGAGAGCCTTAATTCTTCGGCATGCACACGATTCTCAGTGTGCGGGACACATGGGTTTTTCCAGAACTAAAACTAGAGTCCTTGCGTCATTCTTTTGGCCATTCGTGAATAAAGACATCCGAATTTATTGCCGATCTTGCAAAATTTGTCAAGTGGTCAAGTCTAGAGGTCCGAGACATGCTGCTCCTATTCAGGCTGCAGATATTCCGATTCGGCCGTTTCAGAAAATGGCTATAGACATCATTGGTCCGTTCAAAATTAAGTCAGCCAGAGGACACCAATTTATCCTCACTTGCGTGGACATGTGCACGCGTTGGCCAGAGGCTATTCCTCTGAAGAGCATATCAACTGTCGATATCGCTGATGCTCTTTGGCTCGTATTTTCTCGTCTGGGATTCCCCGGAGAAATACTGTCGGATCACGGCACTCAGTTAATTTCGGACGTTATGTCTCAGGTAATGGCTACGCTAGACATTAAAAGGTCTCTCAGTAGTATTTATCATCCAATGTCCAATGGATTGGTAGAACGTCTTAACAGGACACTAAAGAACTTACTTGGCAAGATAACGGAGGATCATCCTGAAGATTGGGACAGGGTTTTACCTGCAGTCCTCTTTGCCTATAGAGAGGTTCCCAACGAGCATACAGGGTTTTCTCCTTTCGAACTTGTCTTTGGCGCGCAACCGCGCGGTCCAATGTCCTTGTTACACGATTTGATAACTTCCGATAATATTGACGATGATACACAATCGTCATATGAATATGTTATAGCTCTTAGAGAAAAGATTATCGAATCGTGCAGGTTAGCAACTTCATCTTCCGAATTTGCGAAAGAAAAAAGCTAGGCGATTTGCTAATAAGAAAAGACGCCTACGTCAACTTTGTCCTGGAGACAAAGCATATGTCTTACTGCCCTCAAGAGAGAATAGACTTCTCATTTCTTGGAAGGGTCCATACACTATAGTCTCGAAAATTTCTGATGTCGACTATATTGTCGATGTGGATGGAAGGCATAAAACCTTCCATATAAATATGCTAACAGAGTTTATTGAACGTCCAGACTATTTACAGCCTATTTTCCAGGCGACGGACGACTCTCCAGTTCAACATGGTCACATCTCATCCCTGTCTGTTATACAGGATGAGGAAACTATTTTTTCTGACGTGAACTTACCTCTTCCTGCGATTCCACTTACTTCAACGGAATCGTGGAGAGACGTTACAGTCTCTTCCAACTTGTCTTTTGAGGAACAACGTCAAGTATCCTCTACGTTACAATCATATCAGGATGTCCTTACCGACATTCCTGGACACACAGATGTCATAGAACATGACATCATACTTACTGATCGTAATCCGATCAGAGTAAGACCATACCCAATACCTATTCATTTTCAAGCACAAGTCGAGAAAGAATTGGATGAAATGATTCAACTACAAATAATTGAACCATCCACTTCAGCTTATTCTTCGTCGATAGTTATTGTTCGAAAGAAAGACAATAACATACGTCTTTGCGTTGATTATCGCAAATTAAATCAAGTTACGAAGTTCGATGCTGAACCTATGCCGTTATTAGATGATCTACTTATTAGACTTTCTAAAGCTAAATTCTTTACTAAACTAGACTTGTCGAAAGGTTATTGGCAAGTCCCACTGACGGAACACGCCAAACCTCTCACTGCTTTTTCGACACCTAGGGGTCTGTTTCAATGGAATTTTATGCCTTTCGGGCTTATGAACGCCCCAGCGACTTTCGTGCGCATGATGCGACGAATTCTATCAGATCGTGCAGATGTCATTGCATATTTAGACGACATCTGTCTTTTCAGCGATACTTGGGAAGAACACTATGTGGGTCTAAAGGAATTGCTATCTACTCTACGTGAGCATAGTTTGACTGCTAAACCCTCTAAAGCTTTTGTTGGGTTTAGTGAAATTTCCTTCCTAGGTCATCGAGTTGGTCATGGTCTGTTGAAGACAGAGGACCAAAACATTTCAAAGATATTAAATATCTCGGTTCCGAAGACAAAAAAGCAAGTGCGTAGTCTATTGGGATTGATACAATTCTATGGAAGATTCATTGAGAATCTGTCCTCCATTATGGCACCACTTTCAACGTTATTGAAAAAAGGTTCTCCTAATATGGTGCGTTGGTCCCAAGAATGCCAATCTTCATTGGATCAGGTTAAGAATTTGTTCTCATCTCATCCTATCTTAAGACTACCGACGATTGATAAGACTTTTGTCCTTCGTAGTGATGCCTCTTCCACTGGCATTGGAGCGGCACTAATGCAGGAATATTCAGGAACTCTGCATCCTGTAATGTATATTTCTAGGAAGCTGAATGCGGCAGAAAGGAATTACTCGGTTTTGGACCGTGAATTGTTGGCTATGGTTTGGTCCATTCTTAAGCTACAAAGGTTCCTTCTGGGCGCGCATTTCTTTATGGAAACCGACCAAAAAGCTCTTACGGCTATGCAAAGTAAGGATTTGAAGAGCTCGAGATCTACTCGTTATGCTATTGCTCTTCAGCCTTTCCATTTCACGGTGCGAGCTATCCGTGGTTCGGATAATGTGATGGCGGACATATTGTCTAGATGCCCACATGATTCCAGTTAAATCTTGTGTCCTAGTTTTTCCTGATATATTTTCAGACTTAGGTCTGTCCTTAATATCATAATATGTTGTAATACAAATGTATTTGGATGATGTTTAGATAATTTAACAAATTTCATTTTGTCCATCCATCAGTGATATGTTGCTAAAATAGCATTGACATTTGTATATTGCTATGATTATATTATTTAGTAATGTTTGATATATGATTGGTATTGCCAGCAACTTAGGTTTCTTGAATGGTATCCCTTAGTTTGTTTGGCTTAAAGGAAATATTTTCTCCTATGTTGGGAGATGATTTGTACCCTCTTCTATTGTACCTGATATTAGGTTCATTGTTTGCATGAGCACAGAAGTGATACTGGTGCTATCGTTGCTCATGAACATATTAAAAAAAAAAAAAATTGCATTTTTTTTTTTTTTTACAGGGGGGTGGTAGTAATGTTGCTGTCATTTTCGACGGAGTCATCTGTCAAGTTATTTGCTTATGTTTGTATCATAAGTATAATTGTGTCTTTACCTGCGATGTCAGGTTGATTAGGGGTTGTCTTCCCTTGTTTATTCATTCATTGTGTTTGACCTGTAGGGTCAGAGGTGGACAGTTCGGCGTAGGCCTATGGGAAGGTTTTTTAAGCGGGAGTGAGATATACTTCCGGGAAGCCGGGAGGTCCTGTTTTTCTGAAGGGACCAAGAGTCCATTGTTTTTTCGGGGAGAATCTTCGAAGTAACTGCTATGGCAGTTTTCCCCAGTGAATCTCTGTGCGTCGGGATGACGACAGAATTCCTTGTGATGTTCTGAGGATTCATTTGCCAGGTAATACCGACCTTTATGCATTATTACGCTTTTCGGTGGCAGAACATGTAAAGGATTACCTAGGGTGAACAGCAGCTCACTGATCCGCCATTTCAGAACTTATATATTTGTGCTCGAGGTAGCCATCCAAGACTGTTAGTCTTATATTGTCCAGAAATCCAGTGACGAAGATATATTGTGGGAGCCGCAGATTGGCGGAACTTCTATCTACAATAAGTATTACTGCAGGGTTGATGATAACCTATTTAACAGAAGTACACGGCCGACGTCAGAACGAGGCCTGTGCTTTCGGCTATTATACTACAGCCTGATATGTGCAATTGGCGGGGAGTGCCAAGTTGCACCTGTGTGTCAAAGTAACTAAGGCATCTGACGCATTTAGTCAGAGACGCCAAGGGCGACGCTACGAACTGTCATTATTGAAGAACTTTGCTATTGACCATGCACGTCTATTCTGATGTTTACCTTTTTGAATGCCAAATGTATACCTATCGATGTCAGGTCAGCATGACCTTGTTACACTGACTGTTCCTGTTAATACTATGTGTGTTCCCGTCAATAAATGTCTTGAAACATGCCTGCAGTGTCAAAGCATCCTTGATTACTGCATGTGAGAGTATGGGTTGCAGGATCTACATCTATACGAGCCTAAACACATTCGCGCCTTCATTCGCACCCACACTCAATTCATCATACGCTCGCACTACACATCTAACAACATGTATACTGTCTTGGGCCAGTGATCACCTCAACAAGAAAAAAAGACAGTTACAGTCACCTGTAACGATCTTAGCCAAAAAGTTCTCTCCATCAGCATTGAAACGCTCCAACAATTCAGAAGAAATTGCTTTCCTTTGCAATCGGTGGTCATTTGTGAGACTTCGAGGAACCCATCTTGCGCAAACCTTAGAAAATCCGAGAGTTTTTATAACTGCATTTGCACTACCAATGCTGACTGACAGCTGTAAGGCCAATTGTTGAGTAGTGATTTGCCTATCAGTAAGAATAATGCCCTCAGCGCATTTCAACATTTCTGCGTTGGTGGCTGTGGCAGGACGTCCACAGCGCAGCCGATCAAGCAGCTCCGTATCTCCACTTCCTGATTCTTTGATTCTCTGAACCCAGCGACTGACTGTACTCCTGTCGACTGCAAAACTTCCATTCGCATCACATAGACGCTTGTGAATATTCACAACAGTTTCCTTCTCTGCAATGAGAAATTCTATCACAATTTGCTGTTTATAACGCAAGTTGCTAACACGCTCCATTTCAACGGTTTAGAGCAGCCGTATTATTTGGCCGGTTGCGGTGCAATTTGGTGCACACAATTGGTACATGCCATATTTGAAGTGTGCAAAATTTCATGCTTCTATCTTCATTATTCTTCTCTTCTTCTTCTTCCGTCCTTAGCCACCGACCGTCAAAGCAGTCAGTGGCCATTACGCCTAGTGGCGTCTTTAGGGCAACGGCAAATCAATCCATTTGCTGTTGTTTCCGTAATCGAAGTGACTGGCAAACGGGTGATCAGCCCGTTGGTTATCTTCATTATTAGCTGAGATAAACGATGTGGTGCATTACTTTCTGAACGCCCCTCGTATTCTGCACTGAGCAAAACCTTGTCATTATGAACACAAAGTTCCCTCATAAGCGCATACCCACATACATCAGATATGAATCAACTAAGAATGAGAAATCAGTCACTGGCTATGCCATTGTTAGGAAGAGCTCATTCAAGTTTGTGCGGGATGCTAGAGTCCAGAGAGGGCCAGAGATTGGAAATGATCACTACCTGCTGACAAGTAAAAGAACAACTGAAAGAGTTGCTCAGCCTAGGCATTGCCCGTAATCACGCAAGAAAGTAAACAATCAAGAAGGAGAGATGAGGATTAAGGCCTACAAGCTAAGAGAGCCAGAAGGTAACCAGGTATCAGGAGCTTAATGTGACAGCAGTGAGAAACCTAGAAGAATGATCACATGACTTAGAAACTCTCTGGTTTAAATTTAGGGACATCATAAAAACAGCTGCAGCAGAAGCATGTGGTGAAGTTCGACTTGGGAAGAAGGGAAAGAGGACACGTTGGTAAACAGAAGACGTTAAAGAGAAAATAAGAGAAAAGAAAAAGGCATGGAAACAATACTTAGAAGCTAAAAACATAGCAGGAAAAAACAGAGAAATCTACAGAATATGTGATACTCAGAAGAGAAGCAAAGAATGAGGTGCTAGCAGCAAAACATAAATCCTGGGAAGAATTTGGAGAAAAGCTTGAAAATATGCTCAAGAAAACCACAAATTGTTGTATAGAACACGAGGAAGGAAAAACAGTGCCCTCTTAAATTTATAAAAGACAAACATGACAAATTGCTTACTACCCCGAGGGAAGTGATGGAAAGAATATTTCTCAGAGCTCCTTGACTGTGTGCAAGGTCAAACCTCAGAAATTATATCACAGAAGAGGAAACCAATGTTGATGAAGATGGCATCAAGATGGAACAACTGGATGCAGAACTAGAGAAAATTAAGGTGGGCAAAGCAGCAGGACATGATGGTATAACACCAGAAATGGTTAAGTACATGGGAGCAGCAGGTGACCTATCACTCCTGAGGATCCTACAGGCAGCCTGGCACCACAAGACCATACTAAAGGATTGGGAGTAGCCATCATAACACCAATTTTCAAAAAGGGTGACAACTGATTATGCAGAAATCATAGAGGCATATCCCTGCATAGTGTCCATTTATTTTCTTGACTATACAGCACACTAAGGGTGATGAGGTCAGCTTCAAGCTGATTGCCTTTAACCTTCCCAGAGTTGCTCTGGTACCCAATTCATGAAGCTGGGTTAACCCCAGAGCTGTTTGCGGTCTAAAAAATCCCACCTCAACTGCGGATCGAACCATGACTGCCAAACTTGGAAGCCAGTGCACTAACCATGTAAGGAATGGACCAAACAGTATTCAGCAGGGTACTGGAAGATGAGACAGGCCTGTATTTCAGAGCTGGCATTTGCTGATTATGTTGCCCTGATTGCTAAATCAGAGGCACATCTTCAATTCAACCTGCAAGTCTGGAAGGAAGAACTGGAGAAGAGAGGGATGGTTATCAGCAGCTCCAAATAAAAACCATGGTGATCTCAAGAGAAAGAAAATGGCATCATACTATGCTGGGAGAACAGATCCGGGAGCAGGTCAACCACTTTAAATACCTTGCAGCTATCACAGACTGGAAGGGAGGTATCAAAGAAGAGTTGGCTACCTGAAGAGTGGCAGCTGGGAGACTTTTTCAAGACATAAATCGAGGATTCCTCAGTAAAAGAGAGATTGGCAAGAGGACGAAGATGGCTGTATACTGCTCCCCCTATGTCCCAGTCGTGACATATGGATGCAAGTCGTGGGCAATGACCCAAAAAAAGCAAGCTCCAAACCTTAGAATTGAGGTATCTGAGGAAGATAGTGAAAGTAACAAGAAGAGACATGGTCAGCAACAAGATGATATGGCAAGGCCTCAAAACCCAGCCCCTGCAGACCCAAGTGGAACAGTCCCAACTACGATGGTTTGGCCATGTATGCAGAATGGAAGAAGATCGGCTGCCATGATGGGTGACAATCCCTGAGGGACTGAGGACTGGATTGGAGCTGGGCCGGGAGAAGGACTGTCGATAAGACAGTATGGAGTTTTCTCTGGCAAACCTCTACACCCCCAGGTTAGAAGAGGAATGACTAAGTAAGTAAGTACAAGCCACACTCAGTTATGGCAAGATAAAGGCAGAAAAACTGGAAGAAATAACACATTTGTGAGAATGCTCGGTCAAAAAGAATAAGAAGTGGGTATGAAAACTAGTCCTAAATGCATGGAGGCATATCTGGAACCATCCTTATATGAGCATCAGCTAAGCACAATATTATATTATACAGATGTGGAAATGAACCCTGTCTATGAGGCTAATTACATCCTCACTGACTCTTGAAATAATCCACACATTTCCAGGGATTCCCCCTGTGGTGAAATGTGTTGAGAACCCAGCATTGCACACTAAGCTTGGAGGAGTCACTTGAGCCCCATACATACTCTGGCTTTTACCTGGTTGGCTGCATGTAGGAGGATCTCACTATGGACCCATGATAGACTGGGGGAGCTAAGAAGTGGCTCTGTGTAAGACTTGACAATTCCTTGGGAGAGCCCAGAACCAGAGCACAGTATTTAGCTCTGCATAGTTGGAGAGCCACTTTGGGTGGCGGGGAACGAACGAACAAACTTTATTTTCAAAGGGTTGAGAATTGGGCACACAGGCCCGTCTAACATTCTGCCCTTCCTTTCGCTCACCTTTCATACTGAATTCATTTATTCTCATATGCATGTTACATATCAATTTCAAGAAATTCAACGTAAAGTAAAATAATAATATAGCACACTCATATTAACATTAATTACTTATAAGCATGACATAACATATGTTGAAAAGTACAAACATCGTCATTAGAACCTACAGTTGATGTTATAAGAAAAGATAATCCGATTAATGGGGCATGTAATCGGAATTCAGAAAGTATTCAAAAAGTCTATGATTGTATGAAAAGGGACTGAGGTTGTTTCTTAGGTTATGGAAGACAATTCCAAAGATGAGCAGCAGAGTACGCTAAAGCTTTTCTTGAATAAGTCAAGCCCAGGCTTGGGCACTTGCAATCTGTTAAAGCGTAGACTGCGTCTTTCATTGTAATTGAACATTGGCCACAGATATGCTGGAGCATTGTGTGACAGGATTTTGTGAACAAATTTAGCTTTGTTAAACAGAAGGCGCTTTCTTAAGGGCAGTATTCAGAGATTTTTATAGAAATCTACACAACTGAGTTAGGCAGTTGTCAGAGACTAGACGCACTGCACGCTTTTGTAGTGAACGGAGTCTCTTTGTGTTGGACATTGAGCAACCATCCCAGATTGTGGAGCAATAGTCAAGGTTTGCTTGTATGTGAGATATACAGAACAATTTTCGTGCATCTTCATCTAGGAAATGTTTGATTTTAGCTAACTGGTAAACTTTCTGTGCCGTTCGCACAGTATGCCATGTGCTTCTTTACCCTAGCTTGGAACCAGATGAAATGATCCTTTAAATGCAAGCCAAGCTGGAGAAATTGAAGCTCACGACATCATGTTAACAAGTTTAAGAATAGCAGAAAAGTCACAAGAAAAGCCTAGATCTACAATGTAAATCATACCAAGGAGTCTTCAACTTGGTGTTGGCTACAAAAGAGCGAGAAGCTCAGCAGCCCAAGTAAAACAACAATAACAACTCGCCCTAAAAAGGCAATGGCAGTATTGCAGAGGCAGCATCATAAGCCACCTGCCATGGGCAGCTAAATACATTATGACTGCACTGCTACCAGTGTCAAAAAGAAATAAAAGTGAATAAAAACTGAAGACAACAAACTCTCACATGTCATAGTTCTGTTCCTCTGAGTCCTCATGCATCTCTAACTCTTCTAGTGTGGATACTATGTCACTCGTATTTGTCTCAAGCTGCTTCAGAAGTGTTTCTCTCTGAAAGTCATATAGGCCAAAGATAAAAGTGTCAAGTCATTGAACGAGTGAATAAGTGAAAATAAATTAGTCAATTATTAAACTAAAGAGTGAATGAATGTGAGAAAGAGCAAATGTATGAATGAGTGAATAAATCTTCAATGAGACATGAATCTGAAGTAGGCTTTTTAATAATTTTTTCAATTGCAGTCTCGAATCTCACAGTCATATAAAAGATGCTCAGATCAACTTCTTCTTCTTCTCTTCTTTGATCCTTAGCCGCCGACTGTCAAAGCAGTCAGTGGCGTCTTGTAGGGCAGCAACAAACTGCTTCCACTCTGCTCGGTCGGCAGCCATCCTTCATGCAGTGCCCCAGCTCTGGCTCATTCTTTGCATCATGGCTTCCACATTTCTTCGCCAAATTGTTTTTGGTCAGCCTCTCTTTCGCTTTCCTTCAGGGGTTCATAGCATAGCTGTTCTTGTGATGGCATCTGAGTCAGATCAACACACATGCTCAATTACCTGTGAGCATGTGAATATTCCCCCACTGGAGTTCCCTGCAGTTTCTGAGAAGGCAAAGAAAGAACTACTTTTTCCTCAGGCATGTCAGGAGAGTAGCACAATGTGAACGACTAGAACGCATTCAAAATGAAAGGATGCAAATAGTCATGGGATGTACACATGATACCTCTATTATGACAATTAAGTACATGCTGTCGATTAGATCCAGATATGTGATGGCCCAGGCAAAAGCCTATATGCGAGTAACCACAGACAAACAGCACGCCCTGCATGAAAATATAGCTGACATCAAGGGAGCAAGAATAAAGAGGGGGATGTCATAGATGGCACAGGCAGAAACAACGATCAAGCAGGTGACCACAGTTGAAAATATATTCAAAGGGGAAGAGTGGAGTAAGTCAGATGAGAACTGGATTAACTACCAGCAAGTCATCATCAGCCTTGGCAGAGAGTGTAGAACTTGGGGCAATGGGAAAGCAGAATTGGAAATTAATCAACCAATACTTGATCATGCTGGGAATAATGATGCCATTGTGTATACTGATGGGTCTGTGATCCATGGTGAAAATCAGGTTGGGGCTTCTCTGCTAGGGTAAAGGGCAGAATTGTTGCCGAACATAGCGGGGTGTATAAGAGAACAACTTCTAGCATGAGAATGTCCTGGTCATGCAGGGGTATGCGGTAATGAGAAAGCTGGCAGACTAGCATCAGGAGCACCAACAGTGGGGACACTGGATATGGATAAGGGAGAGATACTGAGAACAATTAATGATCACCTGTTAGAGGATGACACTGCATATACAGTGAAAACATATACACTGTAAGCATACACAACATAAATATATACAAAATAAACATATACACCGTAAACATATACAACATAAACATATACAATGCAAACATATACACTGAAAACATATACAACATAAACATATACAATATAAACATATACAACATAAACATAAACATATACACTGTAAACATATACAAGATAAACATATACAAGATAAACATATACAATGTAAACATATACAATGTAAACATATATAACATAAACATATACAACGTAAACATGTACAACGTAAACATAAACACCATAAACATATACACTATAACCATATACAATATACAACATAAACATATACAACATAAAAATATATACAATGTAAACATATACGAAGAGAAGTCAGTAAGTAAGTAGGTCACAAACTGATTTGGGATAGCTGAAAATTGTAGTTGGTAGTTTCTAAAGGTGTCATTAGGTGGCAGCTACATCCAGCTTGATGATTACTTTAGGTAGCAGACGCTAGGTATTGCATGCGCAGCTCAGATAAAAAAGGCGACCGTGCTCTTGGAGTGTATGAACGAAGAACAGCATGCTGTTGTGCGTTGTTTTTTGGGCACAAGGACTTCCTGCAAAGGATAGTCACAAGGAAATGTTTCCTGTTTATGGTGAGAAGTGTTTGTCGCGTAAAGCGGTACATAACTGGGTCGTTAAATTTTCTCAAAGACGCTCAAATATTGCTGATGAAGACCGACCTTGTCGTCCTCTTCAGATTGCAACAGAAGAATCTGTGCAGCAGGTGGGGGAGATGATTCAAGCTGACAGGCGAGTAACAATAGACAGTGTAGCAACTGCAATAGGGTGTTCCATGGTTTAGCCTACAGCATAATGCATGATCGTTTGAATTTCCGGAAAGTGTGCTTACGGTGGCCTGTCCTTGCAACATCTCGCTCGGTACGCAGATGAAGGAGTAGACATGCTTAACAGGATTGTTACTGGGGACGAATCATGGGTGCATCACTACCAACCCAAATCAAAGCGTGCTTCAATGCAATGGAAACATCCTTCTTCACCTTCTGCCAAGAAATTCAAGGTTACGCCATCAGCAGGGAAGGTTATGCTTACAGTGTTTTGGGATTCTCAAGGAGTGCTGTTAACCCATTTCCAGAAAAAGGTGAGAATGTGAATGCTGCATCGTACTGTGAAGATCTGTTGATGCTTCGGGATGCAATTCGAAGAAAACATCCAGGCCTACTGACTAGAGGAGTACTGCTCCATCACGACAATGCCAGACCACATAAGTTTCGATTAACCCAGTAGAAAATTGAAAAACTGGGGTGGCAACTTCTTCAACATCCGCCTTACAGCCCCAACTTAGCCCAGAGCAATTTCCACCTGTTTGGTCCACTAAAAACTCACCTTGGCTGCAAATGTTTTGCGGATGACAGAGAGGTTGAATGTGAGGTGCGAATGTGGCTGAGACAGCAGACCAAAGACTTCTATGTTGCAGGTTTTGAGGCACAGATAAAGCGATGGGATGTATCAATGTTGGTGGAGATTATGTTCATACACATATACAGTGTAAACAGAAACACTGTAAACATATATAACATAAACATATACACCATAAATATTTCCACAGTAAACATATCCACAGTAAACCTGTCCAATGTAAACATATACAACATAAACATATACAACGCAAACATTTACAACACTAACATATACAACATAAACATATACAACATAAACATATACAACATAAATATATACACCATAAAAATCTAAACTGTAAACATAAACATATACAACAATATTTAAAGTTGTAAATTATTAACAATATCTATTGTTTTGTTCCTAATTATCAAAATAATCCTGATTTTGTAACCATTATGTCTTCTATCAAATACTCACAAAAGTAATAAATGACAACACAGGTACAGTTTCAGCACTTGAAAAGACAAACAGCACACAATAATAGGAACGGAAATCATCACATCAGGAAACATGGAGTTCTCCTGTATCAATCTATCTGATAAAATTTCCTAGGTTTAATGGAAACATTTTGGCCAGGAACAAGTACAAACCTGAAGCTGAAGGAAAGGCAGATTAAAGAACATATACAGGTATTTCAAACCAAAGCCATTTCTCATAGATGCCTCAGCATATCGGATTCTTCCAGAGCCTTCAGGCCTGAAGATAAAAAAATGTTTAGAAATGAAAAAAAAATGCAGGTAAAATTTGAACTTATCCATCGAGGTTACAGTCCAGAATAAAACTATGACACGTACAATGAAAGTAGCATACAAGAAATAATAACAATCATGATTATAATTGTGAAATGACCAAGTAACCAGTCAAGAAAGAACAATGGTGCACAATTTCTGCCTGAAGTCCTGAGGATGGCACCATTTCTCCTCTTATTAGTTTCTTCTTTTCCATATTGTTCCACTTTTCATCTTACACTGAGCAAGTAAATCTGTCAACATACACAGACATTAGGAAACTATATTTTTTTTTTCAAACCAAACTTATGAAATGATAATAAAAACTGTGAAGTTGGTTTAAAAATTACTTTTCTTATATAACAGCAACCCAATAGTGTTTTCCAAAGTTGTTTTTTTTTTTTTAACTTTCTGTTAAAACTAAAGATAGATGACTGAATACAAAACAAACAAACAAAAAACAGTCATACCTCAGCTGGGTATCAAATGCAGATTGCTTGTGTGAGAGGTAACAATGTTAACTATTCGACCACAAACATCCCAAGACACATTTTTATTTTAACTATATTACAGGTAATCAATATGCTTGTGTTAAAAATGTCAAACGACACAGATCAATGCATACTTCTTACCCAAAATAAGGTACAACATTTGGCTGTTGCTGCTATCTTCAAACACATTTAAAGGTGTTTGAATGAAAAGAAGAATATTTACAGTCAGTTCTAGTAGCTGCCACTTATCTATCTGGATGCGTAATTAATTATATCTGTGATGGATGCATGGAGACATATCTGGAGTCATCCTTATATGACCACTAGCTATGCACAATGTTATAGTATGCAGATTTGGATGTGAACACCTCTGTCTGTGAGGCTAATTACAACCTTATTGACTCTTGAAATTATCCACAACTTTCAGGGATTCCCCCTGTGGTGAAACATATTGAGAACCCAGCATTATATACTAAGTTTGAAGGAGTCACTTGAGCTCCAGATATAACTCTGGCTTTTACCTGGTTGCCTGCATGCAGGAGATCTCACTGTGTACCCTATGATAGGCAGGGGGAGCTGAGAAGTGGCTTTGTGTAGGATGTGACAATTCCTTGGGAGAGCCCAGAACCAGAGTGCAGGATTTTAGTTCTACATATTTGGAAAGCCCCCTTGGATGGTGGAGAATGCACAATATGCCACAGGCTTCTTTCTCGTAGCTTGGGACCAGATGTGATGATCCTTTAAATGCAAGTCAAGCTGGAGAAACTGGAGCTCAGGACTTCAACTCAACACATTTCGGAATGGCAGAAAAGCCACAGGAAAAGCCTAGTTCTACAGTGTAGATAATACCAAGGAGTCTTCAACTTCGTATTGGCTGCAAAAAAGCGATAAGCTTTACAAAAATAAATGTGTAACACACAGAATTAAAGTTTTACACACAAAGTGTCAATGACTCCTTCCTCTTGGGAAGTGTCACTTTAAAATCAAAAGTTACTTTAACTTATACTGAAATTCACTGTTGCCTTGGCTGGAACTAACAGTTCTTGAATAACTGTTCTTAAACTTTTAAAATAGTCACTTTGACCTTCTTCATGATGACAAGAGCTAGACGGGTGCCAGTGGAACAGGAGATGAGAAGAAGACGATGGCGATGGATAGGACACGCGCTGAGGAAACCTGTTGATGGCATTACAGGGCAGTCCTTGTTCTGGAGCCCCCAGGGCGGGAGAGCCAGAGGTAGACCAAGAAGCACATGGAGAGGAGAGCTGGAAACAGGGGTGAAAGTGATGGGGAGAGCGTGGAGAGAACTTGAGATGATGGCACGTGACAGGAGGACTTGGCATGTGTTTGTTGAAGGCTTTTGCTCCTTTGGGAGTGGAGGGTTATGATGATGACTTTGACTTAAGATACTGTCTTTACACATGTATTGATCTTAACAAAGACTGCTATCATCATCTGAATTTTCTCTAGGTGTCGTGAACCATATATTTTGAGTTCAGTGCAAGCAAATCACACTATCCTCCTATACAATACCAAAATCTACCCTCTGTCCTGTACTTACTGTTCTTAGTCTTCTATCATTTACTAGACACAGTATTAAGGTCTTTGTCTTGTGTAGTCTGACCTATACTGTATGATAGGGGAACAACAGAAGTGATTGCGTCATTAATAGGCTGGACTGCCCATGGTAAATTTCCAGTGTTATGTGTTGCGGGTCGCACTAATGACCTGTCATTGAAGCATCATTTTTTGGTGATGCCTAGATGGCAGAGAGGATAGTGTGATTCGCTTGCATAGCTAGGCGGGGTTGTCGCACGGAGGGTCCTGGGTTCGAGTCCTGGGTAAGCCACTCACGTCTGTTGTTTTTCTGTTGTCTAGTTTTCTACTTCTTTATTTCTAACGAGTGCCTGAAAACATACCTTTATGTTTGTCTAATATTTACTTACTCATTTACAGCTGGGTAGACTGACGCATGATGTTACCTGGTTTCAAACCCAGTAACTCTGCCTGGAGAAGCAGGTGCTCTAATCACTCTGCCACTGCTAAGAGGGGTATAAACATTAAAATTATAAAAATCTAGTAGTTAACTTTTTATTCCAAGACAAAAACATATATAAATAAACGACTCACCTATCTCCCTCACACTGTTCCACGAAGTAACGGGCCTTTTCCTCCGTCACAGTTCTATGGTGACCCATGTCTCTATGGTTACCCAAGACTAGGACAGGAAGCTGGCTTGGAACCTTTTCAATCTCTCGTTCTACATAGCCAAATGTCCTATTTTTCAAAAACAGCCATATATTCTTAACATTACCACTAGGCAGACCAAAAAAATATAACAGAATTACCTAGATCTACGTATAAAATCTATCATATGTCAATTTTTCTTCTTATTCATACTAACATCATCAAATTATGTTTCCTCACCACACTGCTAGTACAGGTCTATATCCGTTAATCCAAACACCCAAAAAACCGAAATATTCTGAAAATTTAAAGTTTTGGGGTGACTTTGGGTGGTTTTAAAACACCTTTTTGGGTAACTCTGGGCTATTTTAAAAATACATTTTGGGGTGACTGAGCGATTTTAAACATACATTTTAGGGTGACTTTGGGCAATTTTAAAAATACATTTTGGGGTGACTTTGGTCTATTTTAAAACACATTTTGGCTGCCTTTGGGCTATTTTCAAACACATTTTGTGCGAATTTAGGATATTTTGGCCGATTTGTCAAATGCGATTTGGGTAACATCTGGAAACTGAAAACATAAGCTCTCCCCGGGGATTTAGGATGAAAGGATATTGAATTAACCTCTACATCTCACGGTAGAAGGGGAACGACTAAGTAAGTAAGTAAGGATATTGAATTATACCATATATGAATGTTCATCCTAGTGCCCACTAGCACTAAAGCCAAATATCCTACTGCTAAAGTACGAGGGGCGTTCAGAAAGTAATGCACCACATCGTTTTTCTCAACTAATAATGAAGATAGAAGCATGACATTTTGCACACTTCAAAGATGGCATATGCCAATACATGATATTGTCACCAAATTGCACCGCAAACCGGCCCTAATTCGGATAAGCCCTAAACCGTTGAAATGGAGCGTGTTAACACCCACTTGCGAAGTATAAACAGCGAATTGTGATAGAATTTCTCGTTGCAGAGAAGAAACTTGTGAATATTCACAAGCGTCTGTGTGATGTGTATGGAAGTTTCTTTTGCAGTCGACAGGATTTAACTGTCAGTCCACTGGGTTTCATTCCCAATCAAAAGAATCAGAGTGAATTATACATGAGCTGCTAATCGGCCTCGCTGTGATGTCCTTGCCACAGCCAACTTCAACGCAGAAATTGTCACTTGAAATGCCTGAGGCATTATTAAACCCTTACTGATCAGGCGAATCACACTCAACAATTGTCACTTAAAGCTGTGACAGTGCAAGCATTGGTAGTGCACATAGGCATTATAAACACTCAAGTAATTTTCTAAGTTTAAGATGGGTTCCTCGAATTCTCACAAATGAACCACCGATCAAAGGAAAGCAATTTCTCTGAAACCAGTTGTGATAGGAGCAGTTTCAATGGCTGATGGAGAGAACCTTTCATTTTTGCTAACCTTATCTCCTTACATTGGTGACGAAACCTGGGCACATCATTTCCAACCTGAACAAAAAACAGTCAATGATGTGGGGCAATCATCCGCAATCACCAAGACTCCCAAGAAAAGAAATTCAAGACATTTCTTCAGCTGGGAAATTTCATGATCACTCCCGTTGGTTGGACAGATTGAAGGTGTGATTGTTCTTGTGACGTTATGCCAAGAGTGAGAGACAATCAATTCGCAATCTTACATCAAGACATTGAAAAAACTCAATCAACGTTTTTTGCAGAGTTCGGCCGCACAAGTATCCCCAGCATTTACCTGCTTCTCCTTCACAAATTGCGCGCCCTCACACAAGTCTGGCAACACGGGAAGCCAATCACCAAATTGGGTTTGGTCTGCACTAAACCCCCAATCCACCCTATAATCCCCCCGATTTTTGGGCATCCCTCTGATTTTCATCTATTTGGTCCACTTAAAGATGCACCGCCGTGGACCAAGGTTTGAAGATGATTGACAGGAGTGATTCATCCCAGCCAAGTCATGAAAATATGGCTACATGATCAAGACAAAATCTGGTACGGGCTAGGCTGAATCACATGCACAAGAAAATTTTCATCGCTGGCATAAAGCCGTACAAGTTTCAATAGGATTATGCTCATTAATACCGATGTTTACCTATGACAAATCACATGTATTATTGGTGTAGGGAAATTTCATGCTTTTTTGTATAAAACAGCTCCTGAGAAATGGTCACGATGTGGTCATTTACTTTCAACATGAATACCCCTCTAATTTTATGATATAGCTAATTGAGCTAGAATATATTGTTCCATTAACAGAAAGAACTGAAGGGAAAAAGAAGAATGACAAAGAGATATAATGTAACCACCAGAGCATGGAAAGAAGTCAACATCAAAACATGATACCCATCTCACCTAATTAAATTGTGGAGAGGCATGATCACCTACACCACCAAGTATGGTACCTGAAGAAGTAGTTAATGCGTAGCGTTCCCTTAAACATCCCTTTTCATTTATCCTTAATGGTGACAGTGGTCATGTCACTCAGGCAGCCAAAAAGTACCTATGACTAACAATTGTTGAATCACTGCCTTTTTTAAAAAACCTTTGTCCTCTATTGTTGTTTACAAGCATTTTGTCATATAGCTAGGCAGTTCAGTGCCTTACTTTAATTCTGCTTCTTTAGCAAGAGATGGTGCTTGAGGTTCTATACCTCCAATGGCTGTCTGCGTCCATCATTTATTACTCATCACTAGTTTACTTTTTCAGAATGTATAAATCCATCCATTTCTGTGCAGTCATACAGCTCTGCCCAATCATGCACAGACTTTCATTAATAGGTACAGTACTTGTGCAGAAGAGATAGACTGAAACGGTACGACAAGATCCCTAATCTGGAACTGATAGAAAGAGGCAGACAAATACCCGTAGAAGATGATTTGAGGAGTAGATGTTAAATCTAAGGCACGGACTCAAAATCCAGCCCCTGCAGGTTCAAGTAGAACAGTCCCAACTAAGATGGTTTGTCCTTGTCTGCAGAATGGGAGAAGATCGGCTACCAGACAAATATGGGAAACTAAGAGCCAGGGATCCAGACCTCCAGGACAACCCAGAGTCCGCTGGGAGGACAACATTAGACAATCTCTGAAGGACCGAGGACTAGAATGGAACCAGGTCAGGAGGAAGACAGCTGATAGGACAGTATGGCGCTCTCTCTTCCAAACCTCTACACCTCACAGTAGAAGAGGAATGACTAAGTAAGTAGATGATAAACAAATGAACAAACTTTACCTTCAAAATGTTAAGAATTGTGCATTCAGGCCCATCTAACATTCAGCCCTTCCTCTCTCTCTTAACTTGCATACTGTATCCTTTCATTACAACATTTTACTTTAAGCCTTAATTTAAAGGCCATGCAACATTACAAGGTATAAAGGTAATATAACAGCATACATTTACAGTATCAAATCATTATCAAAATTAAGTATGTTTAAAAAACAAGCAAAAAAATAATAAATAAATAAATAAAAAAATAGAAAATAAAATAAAAAAAATAAAATAAAATCCAAACCCTATCTCCATCCAAATCAAAATCCTTGATAGTGCTATTTAGGATACATACTTACTTAGTCATTCCCCTTCTACCGTGAGGTGTAGAGGCTGTTTAGGATACATACAGAGAATAACCACTTCATAGCATTACATGGCAGTCCTTATTCTGGAAGCCCTTCTTCTTCTTCTTTGATCCATAGCTGCCAACCGTCAAAGCAGTCAGTGGCCATCACGTCTGGTGGCGTCTTGTAGGGCAGCAACAAATTGATTCCACTTTTCTCAGTTGGCGGCCATCCTTCACACAGTGCCCCAACTCTGGTACATTCTTTGCATCTCAGCTTCCACAGTTCTCAGCCAAGTTGTTATTGGTCGGCCTCTCTTTTGCTTTCTCTCGGGATCCATAGCATAGTTGTTCTTGTGATAGTATCAGGGTCCCTTCTGAGGACGCGGCCAACCCAACTCCAGCATCTGCCAGCTATGATGGTGTGCATATCCTCCTGGTTACTCCGAATAAGTAGTTCTTGGTTGCTGATGGTATTCGGCTAAAAGATTTGGAGAATTTTCCTTAGGCAGATTATGTGGAAGGAGGACAGCCTCGACATTTCCTTCTCTGTTACTCTCCAGCATTCCGCACCATAGAGAAGCTCAGAAAGTACACAGCTCTCATAACAAAATGCAAAATCTGGAAGCCCTAGGGTAAGAGAAACAGAGGAAGATTAAACAACAAGCGGAGGTCATCAGACACAGAAATGGAAAGATCTTGAATGAATAGCACAGCAGAGGACGGTGTGACATGTATTTGTTGAAGGCCTATGATCCGTGGGGTGCTAAAATGTAGTTAATGAATGAAAAAATGCTTGTAACTGCAACTTAGTGTTGTTTCTTGTTTTCATCACAGGCTGGTACTATCTCTTATTTTCGTCGTTATATTTTCCACACGGCTTAAGACGTTTAAGTGTATTTTTTTTATATTAAGTATAAGATATATATTAAGTATAAGAACAATGTTCATAATCAGAGTGACTACATACTAATATGCAGATTTAGAAACAGTTTGAAATCTGTGAAAACTAGGCCAGGAGCAGACTGCAACAGCGATCATGTACCAGTTATAGGAAAACTTAGAACAATATTGAAGAAAGTAAAGCGAGCTTCAAACAACATCAAGTTAAACTTAGCCTTACTTAAATAAGATAAGGATATGAGTGAAAGATACAACATTACAGTACAGAATAGGTACAATGCAATACAAAAAATACAGAGTATAGATGAACAGTGGGAAATGCTTAAGGAATCAATACATCAAACATCAAAAGAAATCATACCAGAAGTAAAGAGGACTGCAAAGAAGAAGTGAATGACAGATGAAATTTTAAAACTGATGGATGCAAGAAGGAAGAAGAAGCAAGACAACAAAGAATATGACAGACTAAATAAGGAAATAGTAAACAAATGTAAAACAGCAAAAGAAGCATGGCTAAACCAGAAGTGCAGAGAGCTTGAAGTGCAGAACCGAAAAGACACAAAATCTATGTACAAGCAAATAAATGAGTTAACAGGCAGACGGACACAAACAGTCAAACAGTCACTTGCTGTTTGAAATCAAAAGAAGGAACGTTGTTAATGGGTCATGAGAACATGATAGAAAGGTGGACAGAATACATCAAGGAGCTGTATGATGATGAAAGACCAGATTTGAACGACCAGGACAGTTGTGAAGGACCTCCATTACTTGTGGCAGAGGTACAGGATGCCATGCACCACATGAAGAAAGACAAAGCGCCTGGACCAGATAATGTAACAGTAGAGGAAATGGAAGCTTTGGGAGAATTTGGAGTACAAGTGATAACAAAACTCTTAAATGACATCTACAACAATGGTCAAATACCTGATGATCTGCTAAAAACATTATTCATAGCTTTGCCAAAGAAACCTGGAGCCATGGAATGTGAAGAAAATTGCACCATTAGTCTTATGAGTCAAGAGACCAAAACATTATTACGAATTATCATGAGAAGAGTGAGAAA
Source organism: Oreohelix idahoensis (assembly GCA_024509875.1). NCBI lineage: Eukaryota > Metazoa > Mollusca > Gastropoda > Stylommatophora > Oreohelicidae > Oreohelix > Oreohelix idahoensis. The sequence goes on along the minus strand of JAMPIV010022510.1, from coordinate 28,502 downwards.
TAAAATTAAACCAGAAATCAGTGATGAACAGTGTGGATTTGTAGAAGGCACAAACAATGCTATATATATTATAAGAACATTAATAGAAAGAGCCATAGAGGTGAAGACAGATCTGTACATGTGCTTTGTAGATTACACTAAGGCATTTGACAAAGTGAAACATGAGGAAATTATCAAAATGTTAGAAAGCATCAACATTGATGGAAAAGACTTGGGGATAATAAAGAACATGTACTGGCAAGAAACAGCAGCTGTAAGAATTAGCAGCCAAATAGAAACATTTCAGCAAGTAAAAAAGGGTGTCAGGCAGGGATGTGTGCTGTCACCGGACCTGTTCAATCTGTACAGTGAAAATATAATGAGATCTCTATAGAGGACATGCCAGGAATATCATTTAGTGGACATAATATAAACAACTTGAGATAAGCTGATGATATAGTCTTAATAGCAAAAAGCGAAAAGGAGCTGCAGGAAATGGTTGATACAATAGTGATAGAAAGTGAAAGTAAAGACCTTAGCCTTAATAGCAAAAAAGACAGAAGTAATGGTCGTCTCAAAGAAAAGGGCTTCCCCAGAATGCACTATCAAAATAAATGGAAACGTTTTAAAACAAGTCAATAAATTCAAATACCTGGGCACATTAATAACAACGGATGGAAGATGCATCTCAGAAGTGAAAAGCAGAATAGCTCAGGCAAAAGCAGCATTCTATAAAATGAAGAGTATTTTATGCAACAATTCTTTGTCATTGGAGGTAAGAAAGAGAGTTCTTCACTGTTATATAGAACCAATCCTGACATTTGGGAGTGAGTCATGGACAAATAGGGAAGGCACTAGAGGCCACAGAGATGTGGTTTTACAGAAGAATGTTAAAAATACCATGGACGGCCAAAAAGAGTAATGAGGATGCCCTGAAAGAGGACAGTGTGCAAAGGAAACTTATTTCACAAGTTAGAAAGAAGCAATCTGCTTTTTTTGGGCATGTTATGAGTAGAGGAAAGCTGGAATATATCGTAACAACAGGTAAGATTGAAGGAAAAAGAGATAGGGGAAGACAAAGAGAGCACATACTGGACAGTTTGACATCGTGGCATGGAAAGAAGTCAACAGCAGAATTGATAAATTGTACTGGAGAGAAGAAGTTGTGGAGAGACATGATCTCCTACGCCACTAAGCATGATACTTGAAGAAGAAGATGAGGATATTATCATTTCTGTAATTGATAACATTTTTCCTTATTCAGGCGATAAATCGAGGATTCCTCAGCAGCCAAAGAGAAGTTGGCAAGAAGACAAAGATGGCTGTATACCGCTCCACCTCCAAGTCCCATCTTGACATATGGATGCGAGTCATGGGCAATGACTACAACCCAGAAAAGCTAGATCCAAACCTCAGAAATGAGGTATCTGAGATAAGTGGTTGAAGTAATAAGAAGAGACATGGTCCGCAACCAGATGATATGTCATGGCCTAAAAACCCAACCCCTGCAGATCCAAGTAGAATAGTCCCAACTAAGATGGTTTGGCCATGTCTGCAGAATGGGAGATCAGCTACCATGACAAGCATGGGAAACTAAGAGCCATGGATCTAGACCTCCAGGACAACCCAGAGTCCGCTGAGAGGACATTAGACAATCTCTGAAGGACCGAGGACTCGAATGGAACCAGGCCAGGAGAAAGCTGATAAGATAATATGGTGCTCTCTCTTCCAAACCTCTACACTTCACGGCAGAAGAGGAATGACTAGGTAAGTAAGTAAGGTTACCAACCCTATGGAAAACCTCGTATTTGTCGCCTGAGTAGACCTAGTCTTTCTTTGTCTCTTCGGAGACTAATACATATGACGTAATAAACAAATTACACAAATGAAACAAGTAATCATTCTAGAACAACACACAAAATATTACCACTGCTTGGTAATGTCAAAGACAAAGACTACTCCATGGGTGCCTTTATACACATCCAGAAATTCTGCATCCAAACACGGCTCATCTGGGCTCTGCCAACATATAATAAGAAAGAGTTTAACAAAAAAAAAAAAAAAAAAACCAAAAAAAAAACCCTATGTTTTCATCACGTTTAGAAAGTAGAACCCACATCAATTCCACAAATAATTTCATGAATTCCATTAGCAATAAACAAGCCTCCGCGTATTTTTGTTTTTTTGTATGTGGCTTATTTGGGTAGCATCTCCAACAGAGTTCTGTGTAGTTTCTGGGGGGTCTCTTAAAAGACACAGAAAGAAAATGACTACTGCTTGCTAAGGTGCATTGTACGAGGGAAGGTAAAAAAGTAATGCCTCCTATTTTTTATATATGTAAATACTGCATCGGTGTGCAATTTGTAAATTTAGCAGGATTCCTCAAACACTCTTCTGCACTGTATAGCATTACCAACCTGTTTCAGTAACAGGTGGCACCACTGTAACAGTTTAAAAATGGCTGCCAAAGACGTTCGGTTAAAAAACAACGTTATGTCATAGAATTCCTCAATGCTGAAGGCGAGACCATAGCCATCAACCTCCTGTACCGTTACGAAACTGAAGGAGAAGAGTTTTTATCGAATATTGTGACAGGAGATGAGACTTGGTTTCATTTTTTTGAACCAGAATCCAAGAGGCAGTGAATGGAATGGCATCACACAACATCGCCGAGAAGAAAGAAGTTCAAAAGTTCACCATCTGTAGGGAAAGTTATGGCCTCCGTGTTTTGGGATGAGAAGGGTGTGATTCTTCTCAACTTCTTGGAACAGGGAAACACGGTGAATGCAGACCGTTACATTGAAACTTTGAAGAAGCTTAGAGGTCGTCTTCGGCAACTTTATCCATTAAAAGATCAGAGAGCTGCACTACTGTTGCATGATAATGCCACACCACACACTGCTAAACGCACCATTGATGCGATTGCAGAATTTGGATGGACATTATTACCACATCCCCCTTACAGTCCCGATCTTGCACCTTCTGACTTCCATCTGTTCGGACCACTGAAAGAAGATCTTCGCGGACATCACTTGAGGACACCGAGACCCTTAAACGCGCCGTACACCAGTGGTTTAGGAAAAAGGACACAAATGTTTACCATGCGGGGATACATGCCCTTGTGAGAAGATGGACAAAAACTGTAACAAATAACGGAGACTACATTGAGAAATAAATTTTTGAAGTTCAAACTTGGGGCTACATTTCAATGTGAATTTTATCTGTTTTCTTGCCTATTGAATGAAATTAAAAATTACGAGGCATTACTTTTTGACCATCCCTCATACAAGGTAACTAATATGAGGTTGTGAATAGGGCTGGCAACCTCATCATGTTAAACAATCAATCAATCAATATCCTTTAGCTCCCCAAGAGCATAGGCCTTCAACAAACACATGCCAAGTCTTCCTGTCCTGAGCCATCCGCTCTTTCCATGTTTTCCTCATCACTTTCACCTCTGTATCCCGTTCTCTTCTCCGTGTGTTTTTTTGGTCTACCTCTGCCTCTCTTTCTCTGTGGATTCCAGAACAAGGACTGCCTTGTAATGCTATCAACAGGTTTCCTCTCAACGTGTGTCCTATCCATTGCCAGCATCTTCTTCTCAACTCTTGTTCCACTGGCACTTGTCTGGTTCTTGTCATCATGAAGAAGGTCCTCTGGAAAGGAGGCGCATGAAGCAACCCAGAGAAAGCCAAAAGGTGTCTGGGTTGCCGACTAACCATGTTAAAAAGATTGCTACATAAACCACCACTTCAAGAGCTTGTGAATGCTTGGTGCAGGCTTCCTGTAAGGGGGACAGCAGCTGTGGTGGCTCCATGCTCCATAGGGAATAAAAGGGAAAACGATGAGAATGATAATGAACATCAACATCGAAAGACACAAACAAGGATGTCAACGCTAGGATTAACAAAGCCATATCTGCTTTAAACTTTCTGCATACAAAATAGAATTCTGTACCTTTTTCCTCCACATACAACAAAAAAAAAAAAATAATAAAATGTAAAATCTATCCTATGCTATGGTTTGATCATATCACCATGGGATACCACGGCCAAACTATAGACATCCTACAAAACAGCCTCCCTCATATCTTCTACAGGTTGGTAACCAAGAATCCAAAATGCTTGGGGACAGCCATGTTTCGGAAATCCCAAAAATCGCCTAAAAGTAGCCCAAGTCGCATAAAAAGTAACCGAAGTCGCTGAAAAAATCAGTTCGAAAGTCACCCAAAAAAACTTTCAATTTTCAGACTATTTCGGTTTTCAGATGTTCGGATTCTGGGTTACCAACCTGTATCCAATGACCCCTTCAGTATTTACACATATTGTTTTACAGTAAGAGGACAGTGTTATGACTGAAAGTATTCTAACAGTGGAAGAATCCTTTGTTGCTCATATTTTTTGTTTTCCACATTTTAAACAGAAGTGCTATATTATCTACCACTGCGACAGCCAATGAATGCTTTGTGACCAGCTGCAGGGGGTGGCTTTATGCCCCGTAAGGAGACGATCCCGGGGGTCTCTGAATAGACTAAGAAAGAATAGGACCCTGCACCCTCAGGCATACCGTACAGGGTGACTAACATGAGGTTGTGCAGGGTGACTAACACAAGGTTGTGCAGGGTGACTAACACGAGGTTGTGCAGGATGACTAACATGAGGTTGTGCAGGGTGACTAACACGAGGTTGTGCAGGGTGACTAACACAAGGTTGTGCAGGGTGACTAACATGAGGTTGTGCAGGATGACTAACGAGGTTGTGCAGGGTGACTAACATGAGGTTGTGCAGGGTGACTAACATGAGGTTGTGCAGGGTGACTAACACGAGGTTGTGCAGGGTGACTAACACGAGGTTGTGCAGGGTGACTAACATGAGGTTGTGCAGGGTGACTAACATGAGGTTGTGCAGGGTGACTAACATGAGGTTGTGCAGGGTGACTAACATGAGGTTGTGCAGGGTGACTAACATGAGGTTGTGCAGGGTGACTAACATGAGGTTGTGCAGGGTGACTAACATGAGGTTGTGCAGGGTGACTAACATGAGGTTGTGCAGGGTGACTAACATGAGGTTGTGTGCAGGGTGACTAACATGAGGTTGTGCAGGGTGACTAACATGAGGTTGTACAGGGTGACTAACATGAGGTTGTGCAGGGTGACTAACATGAGGTTGTGCAGGGTGACTAACATGAGGTTGTGCAGGGTGACTAACATGAGGTTGTGCAGGGTGACTAACATGAGGTTGTGCAGGGTGACTAACATGAGGTTGTGCAGGGAGCTGGCAACCTTATCATGCAAAACAAATTGGCACAGAAACCACTGCTATAAAAGTATATGAATGCTTGGGACAGGCTTCCTACAAGGGGGCCAGCTACAATGGTGGATCCATGCTCCGTGAGGAGCGCAGAAGGAGATGATGATGATAATAATATATCATACTCCCAGTTATATAGAGCCACGGTAGCACAGTGGTTAGTGCACTGGCTTCCTAGCTCGGTGGTCCATGGTTCGATCCCCAGTTGAGGTGGGATTTTTTAGACCGCTAACGGCTCCGGGGGCCGACCCAGCCTCATGAATTGGGTACCAGAACAACGCTGGGAAGGTTAAGGCGGCCGGCATGATGCTGACCACATCACCCCTAGTGTGCCGATGGTCAAGAAAACATGGGCCTAACACCATATTCCCAATATGCTCAATGGGCATGTAACGGGATCCTTTACCATTTTTACTCCCAGTTATAATGTGAGCAGTTTCTTAATGCAAGGCATTTTTAATTCTCTACAGTGAAACATAATTTTTTGTACATGAAACACAGGAAAAGGTTAAGGCAGTAATCTTTACCTTTAGATTAGTAAATTATAGAATGACCTCCCCTTGTAATGTTTGTCTTTAAATGTTATGGGCTATCACTCCAAGGGGAGGTCACTCTGTAATTTACTAGTTTAAAGGTAAAGATTACCAGTTAAGCCATGCAACTCAAACAGAGTCTGATAGACAAGTACAGCTCCTGGCTTTATAATGGTGGCATCATGTATACAAACAGCAGAAGGGGTAAGAGTGAGTCTCTGGCAGATTACAATGAGACATTTTGGGAAAACAAGTCACTGTATCTACAGGGTGAGTGAAAAGTCACTTCCTATTTTTAAATTTCTATATTACAAAAACAAAATTCTAGCTTATTCTAGCTAATGTAATATGAATGACTGACTGATTCTAGCTAATGTAATATGAATGACTTTCTGATTCTAGCTAATGTAATATGAATGACTTTCTGATTCTAGCTAATGTAATATTAACTCTTACTATCCGGCAAGCCCCGTGAAGTGGCGCGGAGTTAGTACCAATTTTACGGCTCGCCAGTTCAACTGGCGCGCGACGGTAACGATAGCTAAACTAGCACGTAATAACGCGGTTTTAGCTCACGTATAGTAAGAGTTAATGACTTTCTGATTCTAGCTAATGTAATATGAATGACTGACTGATGCTAGCTAATGTAATATGAATGACTTACTGATTCTAGCTAATGTAATATAAATGACTGACTTATTCTAGCTAATGTAATATGAATGATGACTTGCTGATTCTAGCTAATGTAATATAAATGACTGACTGATTCTAGCTAATGTAATATGAATGACTTACTGATTCTAGCTAATGTAATATAAATGACTGACTTATTCTAGCTAATGTAATATGAATGATGACTTGCTGATTCTAGCTAATGTAATATAAATGACTGACTGATTCTAGCTAATGTAATATGAATGACTGACTGATTCTAGCTAATGTAATATAAATGACTTACATTAATTTCACTATTATCAATTTTTAGACCATCCATTTTGCGTTTCTTTTTTCCCTTGTCCACCACATCCCACACCTCCACCTTCACAACATCATCAGTTGCACGATAGTTCCACTGTATTGATGCCACCTAAGAAAAGAAGTAATGAAAAACACTGGAATAAGCTGTTGCACTGTTACAGTACATGGTATCCATAAAGTATGTGTGCAATTTTACATTTTAACAACTTTCCCTGTACACATGATAGAAGCACATTGTAAACATCATCTAAAAACATCATCTAAAAACATCATTTATCAAGTTTTAACACAATACAGTTCTAATTTTTAGGCTTAAGCATAACTGCCATCTTTCATGACACATCTTTTCTTTTACTGTCGCCATTTTCAATCAGTTACAGGATCTAAAAATATAAAAAATTAACTCAAAACTGATAACATTAATATTTTTAAAATGCCTGAATTATGCTTTAATATGATGTTTATAGTGTGCTTCTATCATGTGTACATCCAACATTATTAATATTTAAAGTTACACAAGGACTTTAGGGACACCCTGTATTTAGGAACACAAATTGAACTGGCCATCATAATTTGGCCTATGTATCCTGTACATCGTGACTGCAACATTTTTTTTTATCACTTATGGTACAGGGATAAGCATCTTCTTCTTCAAGTACCATGCCTAGTGGCATAGGAGATCATGTCTCTCCACAACGTCCTGTCTCCAGTACAATTTATCAATTCTGTTGTTGACCTCCTTCCATGCCACAAAGTTAAACTGCCCAGTATTTGCTCTCTTTGTCTTTCCCCTATATCTTTTTCCTTCAATCTTACCTGTTGTTACAATATATTCCAGCTTTCCTATTCTCATTACATGCCCAAAAAAGTGGACTGCTTCTTTCTAACTTGTGAAATAAGTTTCCTTTGTGCATTGGCCTCTTTCATGACATCCTTATTACTCTATCTGACTTTTCATGGTATTTTTAACATTCGCAGTAAGCATGAGTTCGTTAAAATAAAATAAAAAAATAAAAAAAAACACACAGGGGGAGGATCTGAGTTCCTTTTGAAAGTCCACGTAATTTGTGCCCAGTGTCTGTAATGGCTCGACAAAACTATTTCCCTGGCACTTAGCAGCACGTAAGTTGTGTTTCTGTCCCGTATTGTTCTTTTGGATCTCAGAGGAGACAGAGAAAGAACAGGCGTACTGCTTCCTCAGGCATGTCGTACAAGGTGACTAATCTGAACCTGTGCATGGGGGCTGCCAACCTCATCATGTAAAACAAATTGTTACAGAATCCACCACTACAAATGTTCATAAATGCTTTGGTGCAAGCTTCCTGCGAGAGGACCAGCTGCAGTTGTGGCTTCATGCTCCATCAGGAGCACAAGGGAAATTGATGATGACTGTAGCGTGTTCTAGTGTTAATGTGGATAGTATGGCCAAGATCAATGCTTAAAGAACAACTGCAACATTAACTGGAGTAATGAGTCCAGATAAAGCTGTATTCATCTCACACGATTTATTCACAGTTAACACAACGAATAGCTCCTTAATAATATTTGAAATCATAGTTGAATTAGCAAATAAACTAAACTGTGCCATCTGTAAATTTAAATGTCTACGCATCGATTCTTTAAGAACATCATCGTCAGTAGTTATAATATAATCACAAGCATACTTCTCTGTAAGCATGAATACACATCTCTGGCACTCAATATAAATGAATATCACATGAATCTGTAGCCACTTTAGCGGACATTGAATACTAGAGCAGGAGCTCATACACACACAGCCTGCCAGCTCGAAACACAGCCCAAAAGATCCCTCTACTTCTGCTCTGCACATGCTTTGACATTATTATTTTACATGACGTCATTTTTTATCCATTTGTTGGTAGCGTTACCAGTCTATTATTTTAATACAAGGGTGCTCTATTTGAACACCGCGATGCTTCAATATCATTAACGCATTGTGGTACGCAACAAGAGGCGTAACAATGACAGTCCGCTATTACAGAAGATACATTTTATTCTTTCTTCTTGGACCCTTAGCTGCTGACTGACCAAAGTAATCAGTGACCATCACGTCTAGTGGTGTCTTATAGGGGCAGCAACAAACTGTCTCCAATTTGGCAGCATCTGCTATGGCAGTGCTCTGCAACCATTGTGCCGTGGCACATTGGTGTGCCGCAGGTGTCTACCTGGTGTGCCATGATACCAAGCAGAATACACCATATAATGGTACACAAAATTATGTGTTATGGTAAAATATCACTAAAGAATCTTACACGTACAATTTTACAAACAATAAGTTAATACCATTCACAAATCAATCACTACGAAAAAAAAAAAAATTTGAAAGAGTTGTCTTTGATTGCAGTGAATTTTAAAATATTTACCATTCCCACATACTTAAATAATGTAGTGTGCTGTGGAATTCTGACGGGCACCGAAGTTAAAAAAAAAGTTACAGAGCACTATGCTATGGGTCTATCTTTTTTTTTTTTCACTACACAGTTAAGTTTAGTTGAACTGTCTATTACCAGGCCTCAGAAAACAGTAACACTGTAACCTGCCAGCCATGTTACAAAAGGGAACCATGGAGGGTTGGGCGTGGGGCCATCTACTTCCATTCTGCAGAAACTTTAAGCCACAAACACCTCAAGAACAGCATGAACAAGTGTACTGAAGAAAATACATCAACTCCGCCATCCAAGACAGAAAAACGTCCTCTCATAAGGAGGTGTTAAGAAGACATGGAAAGAATTTGAACTGATGGCACAGAACGGGAGGGGGGCGCTTGACATATTTTTTGCTACGGAGCTGTGCTCCACATGGAGCTAAAAGGTAATGTTTGATTAATCGCTACAAAATTAAATGTTAATAATCAATTAATTATGAAACTCTGAGTGTAATCGTTCATGTATTTTTTTTTTTTTAACTGAAAAGGAAATCACACACCAAAGCTTTAATCAAACCTTAACATATTTTATATATGGACATATGCATGGAGGTATATCTGGAGTCATCCTTACATGACCACCAGCTAAGCACAATGCTTTAATATACATACGTGAAAGTGAACATCTGTCTGTGAGGCTAATTATATCCTCAATGACTCTTGAAATTATCCACCCACTTCCAGGGATTCCCCATCGTTGTGAAACTTAATGAGAACCCTGCATTGCACACTAAGCTTAGAGGAGTCAATTGAGCCCCTGACGTAACTCTGGCTTTTACCTGATTGGCTGCATGAAGGAGGATCTTACTATGGACCCATGATAGGCAGGGGAAGCTCAGAAATGGCTCTATGTAGGATGTGACAATTCCTTGGGATAGCTCAGTACCAGAGCATAGTATTTTAGCTCTGCGTAGTTAGAGTCCCCTTGGATGGCGGGGAATGCACAGTATGCCACACGCTTATTACCCCCAACTTGGGACCAGATGTGCTGATCCTTTAAATGCAAGCCAAGCTGGAGAAACTGGAGCTCATGACTTCAACTCAACACATTTTGGAATGGCAGAAATGCCACAAGAAAAGCCTAGATCTACAGTGTAGATAATACCAAGGAATCTTCAACTTGGTATTGGCTGCAAAACAGTAAGCAGACCTAGTTAAAGAACACCAAAATGAGGAAACATTTTATTTTTTTAAAAAGCACCAAAAAAAAAAAAAAAAATTACAGTAAAACAAAAACATACCAACCTGAATTTCGTCTGTAGGCAGATACTCTTCCTTGAATTTTTGACCTTGAAGTCGATAAAACAGGCATGACTTTCCAACATTCTTATCACCACGGATAACAATTTTCACTGAAAACAGAACATTTAAAAAAAACTGATCACAGCAATTGTTATTATCATGAATAACATCTTTAATACAGACAGGATACCTAGGACATGTGCAGTCACTTCTTCTATAACACAGCATTATGTGCTCTTAAAAATCACCGCGTTGTGGAATTTTGCGCAATAAAAATAACAGGGCGCATAGGAAAAATATGGTTAGGAGCAGAACACCCAAAACCTTAGTGCCATTACGTAATACACTAAAAAAACAATAAACCCAATAAAAATGCGGTGTCTGAAGCAACAAAACCAGCCACTGCTAGCACTTAACAGGATGCACTTTTGCAGTATTTGGAGATTTTCCTTTAAGGTCTTCATATATAGCTTATACTTTCTCTTTGTGATAAAGCTTGCAGATCAACAAGGCTTCCTCCCAATCGCTTTTTTGTTTGGTCTCCTATCCACACACTTAAAAGTCTTTCCACTTCTTTTATTTCTTTAGGCCTTGTTCCAACAGACTTTGCAGGACTCACAGTACTTCCTGCTAAACAGGTTTCGTTTATTTTCGCAGCGAAGTCTCTGATGGCGCTCAATATGGATTCCTATAGGCCTGTTGCTCTAATAATATCCTGTTGTCCCTCGTTTCTTTCAAAACGTTTTATTATTTGAAGCTTCTCTTCAATACAGTGATTTTATTCCTTTATTTATCTAGCGCGCATGAACATATTCGTTTATTACAGACATGCGTTGCAGCAGAAGTGACTGTTAGTCTTTTCCTGTTCTGGTTGAAGCTCGCATAGGAGTTGACAACAGGAAAGCACTGTTTAAATACGGGCCATCAAGGAAAAATGGTCCAGGGACAAATGAAAGGGATAAAGAAGACATGGAAAGAGTTTAAGCGGATGGCACAGGACAGGAGGATATGGCATGAAATTGTAGAAGGCCCATGCTCCTTGAGGAGCTGAAGAGTGATGAATGAATAAAGAGAAATGTGATATTTTTAACATGCCTATGTATCTTAATGTTAGACTTACTTGTATTTCTGTAGTTCTTCAGACTTACTTGTGTTTCTGTAGTTCTTCAGACTTACTTGTATTTCTGTAGTTCTTTAGACTTACTTGTGTGTTTCTGTAGTTCTTTAGACTTACTTGTGTTTCTGTAGTTCTTTATTCTTACTTGTATTTCTGTAGTTCTTTGACTTACTTGTGTTTCTGTAGTTCTTTATACTTACTTGTGTTTCTGTAGTTCTTTAGACTTGTTTCTGTAGTTCTTTAGACTTACTTGTGTTTCTGTAGTTCTTTAGACTTACTTGTGTTTCTGTAGTTCTTTAGACTTACTTGTGTTTCTGTAGTTCTTTAGACTTACTTGTGTTTCTGTAGTTCTTTGACTTACTTGTGTTTCTGTAGTTCTTTAGACTTACTTGTGTTTCTGTAGTTCTTTAGACTTACTTGTTTCTGTAGTTCTTTAGACTTACTTGTGTTTCTGTAGTTCTTTAGACTTACATGTGTTTCTGTAGTTCTTTACTTGTGTTTCTGTAGTTCTTTAGACTTACTTGTGTTTCTGTAGTTCTTTAGACTTACTTGTGTGTTTCTGTAGTTCTTTGACTTACTTGTGTTTCTGTAGTTCTTTAGACTTACTTGTTTATGTAGTTCTTTAGACTTACTTGTGTTTCTGTAGTTCTTTAGACTTACTTGTGTTTCTGTAGTTCTTTAGACTTACTTGTGTGTTTCTGTAGTTCTTTAGACTTACTTGTGTTTCTGTAGTTCTTTAGACTTACTTGTGTGTTTCTGTAGTTCTTTAGACTTACTTGTGTTTCTGTAGTTCTTTATTCTTACTTGTATTTCTGTAGTCTTACTTGCATTTCTGTAGTTCTTTAGTCTTACTTGTATTTCTGTAGTTCTTTAGTCTTACTTGTATTTCTGCAGTTCTTTAGTCTTACTTGTATTTCTGTAGTCTTACTTGTATTTCTGTAGTTCTTTAGTCTTACTTGTATTTCTGTAGTTTTTTAGTCTCACTTGTGTTTCTGCAGTTCTTTAGTCTTACTTGTATTTATGTAGTTCTTTGGTCTTATGTGTATTTCTGTAGTTCTTTAGTCTTACTTGCATTTCTGTAGTTCTTTAGTCTTACTTGTATTTATGTAGTTCTTTATACTTGTATTTATGTAGTTCTTTAGTCTTACTTGTATTTCTGTAGTTCTTTATACTTGTTTTTCTGCATTTCTTTAGTCTTACTTGTATTTCTGTAGTTCTTTAGACTTCCTTGTATTTCTGTAGTTCTTTAGACATACTTGTATTTCTGTAGTTTAGATGTGCTTGTATTTCTGTAGTTCTTTAGACGTACTTGTATTTCTGTAGTTCTTTAGACTTACTTTTATTTCTGTAGTTCTTTAGATGTACTTGTATTTCTGTAGTTCTTTAGACTTACTTTTGTTTCTGTAGTTCTTTAGTCTTACTTGTATTTCTGTAGTTCTTTAGTCTTACTTCTATTTCTGTAGTTCTTTAGACTTACTTGTGTTTCTGTAGTTCTTTAGTCCCACTTGGTATTTCTGTAGTTCTTTATACTTGTATTTTTGTAGATTTTTATACTTGTATATCTGTAGTTCTTTCGTCTTACTTGTATTTCTGTAGTTCTTTATAATTGTAAATCTGTAGTTCTTTAGTCTTACTTGTATTTCTGTAGTTCTTCAGACCCTTGTATTTCTTTAGTTCTTTAGACATACTTGTATTTCTGTAGTTGTTTTGTGTTACTTGTATTTCTGTAGTTCTTCAGACTTACTTGTATTTCTGTAGTTCTTTAGACATACTTGTATTTCTGTAGTTGTTTAGTGTTACTTGTATTTCTGTAGTTCCTTAGACATACTTGTATTTCTGTAGTTCCTTAGACTTAATTGTATTTCTGTAGTGCTTTAGACATACTTGTTTAAGATAATCCTTTTTTACTTAACATTAATTCTAACTTTTTAATGTTTTACATGACACTATAATTATTCATATCCCACATAGTTCCAGGGGGTCTCTGAACAGACAAAGAGGTCATAGGCCGACTGCTACATCTGATATGTTGTAGCAGTAGCGCCCGTCAGTCATAACTGACTATGAGAATGTGCCGCTGAGATGACAGCACTCAGCTGATTATTTGTATTTAGGTGTTTCTTTCGGCATATTCTTTCTTCTTCTACGTGTTGTGAGAGCTTATTTTCACCCAATCGGCCAGCCGCAGGGAGAATCGCCACTTGGTGCAATCGGCAGCTTCATCCTCCCAGGTTGCTGGATGTATGCCCAGTGCCTTCATGTCTCTCTTGCAGGTATGTCATTTGAGGTAACTAATATAAGGTTGTGCATGATGCTGATAACCTCATGTTAACCAAACTGCAACAGAAACAACCACTACAAGAGCACATGAACGCTTTGTTGCAGACGTCACCAACTGCAGTGATGGGAACATTGTTCCATAAGAAGCAAGAAGGACAATTATCTTTATTCAATCTTCTTCTTCACGTTCGCTGTTGTTTAGTAATGTCTACACAAGAAGTCCGGTTCTCTGGATGTATGTTGCTGTGGTTGAAAGTTCATCAAGACTCCCATACAGCTTCTTCTTCTTTGATCCTTAGCCGCCAACCGTCAAAGCAGTCAGTGGCCTGGTGGCATCTTGTAGGGCAACAACAAATTGATTCCACTTTGCTCGGTCGGTGGCCATACTTCGTACAGTGCCCCAACTCTGGTTCATTCTTTGCACCTCAGCCTCCACAGTCCCCCGCCAAGTTGTTCTTGGTTGGCCTCTCCTTCGCCCTCCCCCAGGGGTCCATAGCACAGTTGCTCCCACGATGGCATTGGGGTTTCTTCCGAGGACATGGCCAACCCAGCCCCAGCTGCCGCCAGCCATGACGGCGCACACGTCCCCCCGCTTGCTCCGAGCAAGCAGATCTCGGCCGGTGATGGCACCTGGCCAAAAAATTCGGTGAATTTTTCTTGTCATGTTGTGTGAAAAGAGGACAATTCCGACACCTCCCCCTCTGCAACTCTCCAGCACCCCGCACCACAGAGAAGCACAGAAAGCACACAGCTCTGACACAATCCTAACCCTGTGCCCGTGCTGCACCGAGAGGACCCCCAGACGCTGCCCAGACCAAAAAAGGCCGCACCTGCTCCGCTCACTCTGCCGTCAATGTCCCCGCCTGCTCCGTCGTCCGGTGCCACCATGCATCCCAGGCATGCGAAGGCTTCCGTCCGCTCCAGTCACCGACTCCCCACTGACATGGGCCCAGGGCTGCTCACACCGAGCGCCATGACCCCTGTCGTGAATTATTCTAATCCCCATATAGAAATTAAAACGTAAATGTAAAGCCTAACAAATAAATTTAATAAAAGGAAAGAAGAATGGTAAAGAACAGTGCTGTCACAATGACTGTACTCGAAATCCCCCTTGTTTTCTACTTCGTCGGCAAATTGTAACGCTTTCACTTTGATAGTAAAAGCCTACTGTGTCGCTGCACGCTTTCTTCAATGAAACGTGTACTGTATTTCTTGGAAAAACCTTGAGATACGCAAGCTGATCAATGACCTAGATTTAATATTTCATTCATTCCATACACGGCGTAACTAAAAGACAGATAAAGCAGGAGAGAGAGAGGGACGAATGAAGGCAGGAAGCATGCAACACTACACGCGTCGCGCGATTAATAGTAACGCAAATCACGCGTGTAAGGCCACTAGCAATAACTTTTTTTCACATAGTCAGTGAAAAAGAAACACTACTACTACAAGAATCAGGTTTAAAAATATGAAAACTGTTTATTAGGAAATATGAAATTCTACTGATTTACATCTAAGCTCCTGACTTTAGTATGACATAACAGTGGAAAAGGCAGGACAGGTGGCGGTTCTAAACAACGAAAAGGAATAAAGAACAAATATACGACTATCTTTGGAAAACACATATTTTGAACGCAGCCACTTAGCTCTTTAAATTTGTATATTTGGGTTCCTTAGGGCTTGCTGACAAAGAATATGTAAAACGTTACGCAAATAGTCTAGGAATTACCAAGTTATGGCCAAAATAAAATAGTGGGGGTGCCTGACAGCATGAAATCATTTCTGCTCATAAAATTTTTTTATAACGTGTTTGAAAAAACATTACGTTACAGAAATAGCCTACCATGTTAACTCCTATTTGATTGGAGCGCAACAAATGTAAGACTAAACACGATTGGTCGGGCTATAAATACTATCTTGTGTTGTCAGGGGAAACGTGAAAAGGAGTATTTTTTTTTTGAAAAGATGTGTAGACATGGTTTGATTGGGTAGAGCTGCGAATATA
The DNA here is from genome assembly GCA_024509875.1 of Oreohelix idahoensis. Lineage (NCBI taxonomy): Eukaryota > Metazoa > Mollusca > Gastropoda > Stylommatophora > Oreohelicidae > Oreohelix > Oreohelix idahoensis. The sequence continues at coordinate 12,613 of JAMPIV010022510.1, read as the reverse complement.
CTCAATTCAGAGCGTCTGTTCATTGCCACATCTTGTAATAAACCTACTAAGAAGCAGTGCGTTGAGCACCAGTGTATATTTTTTTATAAAATAAAGCCTGGGACATCGGCAGATCGGAGTTGTGCTATATTCATTGCCAGTCAACGAAACTGTTTATTATTCCTATGAATTGTGGTAAGCTTGAAATATTCAATATCTTTTAATGAAAATTGAATGTAAATTGATAATTTATGTTTGTATATATGTGTAGTTCAGTAGCGAACATGATGTAAAGCCTATAGAGCTCCAGCCTGAACAGAAGGTGTCGGAGGAAAGTAAAACTGCATGGAATGGCCAAACAGTACACTGACACCTAGATTATTGACTAGAAAGAAATAATGCTGGAATTGCAGAGGCGTAGTAACCATTAGGGAGGGAAATACTGGTATAAAGTATTTCAGATGAAGCTGACAGTTGGCCTAACGCTCTGAACTCAATGTTTGTGATGTATTGTGCTCAGTGTAGAAATAGAGTATAAATAGTTCTGAAGTAGGAGGTACAACCTTCTTGTTTCAGGGACCGTGGTCTTAAAGTTATTGAGCAGCACCTGGTCAGAGCTTTGCTGAAGCCAGAGGTGGACAGCATACTCCTTGGTCCATATAGCAACCAGTGGGGTGGCTCCAGAACTCATTAAAGTAATCGAGCAGAGGAGTCTTTTACTGCAGTCATCACGAAAGATAAGAGAGTGTGGCCATGGAGCTCAACATTATGTACCCCCATCTTAAAATGACATTGTAAAATAAAATTAAGAGGGGAATTTAATTGTTTTAATACCAGGAACTGAGAACATCTCCAATACTAGTTCCAATAGAAACAAACTATTGAAGTCATGATGACAAATACCAACAGAGCTTGAACAAAACAAAACCAGTATTACCTCATATTACCACTACACAACTGACACACATAGGATACTATTAATAATATATGTCACTACAAGATTCATATTGATAAATTCTGTACATATAACTTGTAATTAAAATTGATTGTGATTCCTGGTTCCCTTTGTATTTGAATCAGGACACATATACATTCATGACAGCACTGAATACATATTGTTATTTGAAAAGTTATCAGTGACTCCTTTAAGATATCCTCGTAGAGTGTTTTATGTATGTGAGTGTCACAGTGTTGTCAAGTGTGGTGGAATAAATTAAATTGTTTATCTGTCTGTTGTTGTTATGACTTACACTTCAGCATACACATACCCTAGACATATAACGTAGTCATCACACTATTCCAGAATAATTCTGACTGAGGTATACATATGTGGCAGCAAGTAAGGTTATCTATAATACACTACTCTTATTAGATATAGATACCTTCACAGCTGATCTCAGTCAGTACACTAAGTCCCCTATAAATATTTATAACATCCCACTTCACCACATATATTGGGGTCTCGCTCTCGGGATTTTGAATCTTTCCCTATTACAAATATTGGGGGTAATTCACTTCAGGGAATAATAAGAATTAAAAGGTATCCTTGGGTGAAAATAAATAAGGTTGAGCTCACAGTGCCTGTGTTGTCCTAAGTTAATTAGTCATAGATAAAATTGTTTAGTCACATATTTTAGACATTTATCTGTTAACAATGGCCGACTTGGCAAAATTTCGATCTGCTGCTGTACAGACTGCGAAAGAGTTAGGAATGGACGGACAAATTATGATTTGCCTTATGTTACGCTGAATGTGACAAATATATTGAACGGGAAGAAAGAAGATTAGAAAAAGAGGCCGAAAGAAAGTTAGAGGCTGAGGCTAAGAGGTTGCAGATTGAGGCTGACAAAGAGGCTAAAGCATTGGAAGCCGAGGAAAGAAGACAGGCTGCAGAAAGAGAAGAGAAGAAATTAGCTGCAGAAAGGGCAAGAAAGCGCAGATAGCCAGAAAAGCAGAGGAGAAGAGATTACAAAGGGAACATGAGTTAAGACTAAGGGAGTTTGAGTTTCAAGGCCATGCTCCTGAAAATGGTGCCAGTCCCTTTGCCTCTGATGCCACTGCTAGCCAAGGAGCCTCAACCTCAGCTATGAATTTTCATTTAGATCATTTTGTTGAGAAAGACGATGATATAGAGAGCTATCTAAATAGGTATGAACTATTAGCTACCACATATGGGTTAGAGAGAGAAAGGTGGAGCTTAAAGTTATCTCAGGGACTTCGTGGGGCAGCTTATGAAGTTTTTGCAAAAATGAGCAGAAGTGATCAGGAAAATTATGACATGCTAAAGCAGGCTCTTTTGTTAAGATATGAAAAGAATGCAGAATTTTATAGGAAAAACTTTAGGAATGCTAAACTACTGTCAGGTGAAACCTATCACCAGTTCTCTGCACGAATAGAGACATACTTGGAGAAATGGACTTCTCTGGGGAAAACCCAAGATCTTAAGGAAATGGTCCTTATAGAGCAATTAAGAGAGTCCATGGCTCCAGACCTGAGAAAGTTTCTCATGGAACAAGGTGCAGAGAGGCTGGGTGAGTTGCTAAATGTTGCTGAAAGGTATCAAGCAGCTCAAGCAGAGGTAACAGGTAATAAAAAGAAACAGGTGGATAACTTTAGGGCACCACAGAACTTTAATAAATTTGATCCTAGGGATCAAAATAAAGGTAAGCACCAATTTGATAGGCCACGGTATGAAAATAAAAATAAAACCCCACAATTCGATGAAAGGAAATATGATGAAAGAAAATCTTTCAACCAAGGAAAAAGGTGGTGTAAGAATTGTAAGATGAACAATCATGACACTGACTATTGCAGAAGGAAACCTGTGTATATGGCAACCCTTCAGGTCAGGTCGACCTCAAGACAGGAGGAGGATATTATGTTGGATACCACTCCAGAAGAGATGAGGAAGGCACAGGCTGGGGATAAAACACTCAAGCCTTGTTTCAGAAAATTGTCAACTTGTCATACAACTCCAGGCAAGGGAGATTTTTACATGAAAAACAAGTTGATGTATAGGAAGACTGGAGCTAGATCCAAAGGTCAGGGACAGCTGGTACTTCCTAAAAGATATAGGACAGACTTAATAAGGAGCCTACATGTGAAACCAGATGGGGACCATGAGAAGATAGGTACCATCATTCAAAAGGTGGCTCACAATTATTATTGGCCCAAAGCAAGATGGGACATTGAGAATTTTGTAGAAAGGTGTAGCATAGCACATGAGGGAACACCCACAAGTGGGAACATTGATCAGGACCTGGACACGCCAAGGGGCAAAATTAGGCCTGAAAATACAAAGAGATATAAATTTGAAAAAGTGGACCAAATGGAATGGGAAGCCCCTTTTCACGGACAAGCTTCACTTAACTGTTTTACAATGGCCACTATGCGGAGAGTGCAAAAAGATGTCTTACCCCAGGATAAGCCGAAAATCCCTCAATCGGACTTAAACAAACTGGAGGAAGAGGATGTAGAGAGGAAATCTCTCATCAAGAATTTTAAGTGGGGAGAAAGCCCCAGGAAAGGAATTGGTAGCGGTCGTTTTGTGAATGATAATTCTGGGAGGAAAAATCATCACTATAGAGCTTCTAGTGGAAGAGACCATACCGGTGCATGGACAAATAGGTCCACAAAATTAAAGGTCCATATGTAGCTTTGTTAAGAACGTGGACTGATGAAAAGGCAGAGGAAAACATTACATCTTCATACCAATATGTGAATGAGCTGACCACTCGTTTAAAAACTGGCTGGAAACTTGCCAATGAAAATTTGAAACAAGCCAGGAAGAAACATGCTGCCTATTATAACAGGAAGGCGAAAGACAGAGATTTGGCTGTGGGAGAGAAGGTACTGCTTCTTCTCCCCGGGAGTCAGAATAAGTTACAGATTGGATGGCAAGGTCCATATACAGTTCTAGAGAAGGTGTCTAGAACAAATTATAAGATAGATAAGAAGGGGAAAGAAAAAATCTATCATGTGAATCTCCTGAAGAAATATTTGGAAAGAGAACATCAGGAAGAGACACACTTGTTGACCTTGTCCATCGCCATGGAGATGAAAAAGGAACCACTTTCATCATTTGAATATCCATTACACCCCTGTGAGACAGCAGCACAGGTGAAAATCAGTACACATTTAACGAAAACTCAGAAAGAGAGAGTGCAACAGGTTCTAAATAATCATGCAGAGGTGTTAACAGACCGACCAGGGCATACAAACCTATTGGAATATGATATGAAACTGATAGACCCCACACCTGTCTGTATGAAACCATATTCGATTCCGTTTGCTAAGGAGAAAGCTTTGAAGGAAGAGATAGACTATCTGTTGAAGGAAGGAATTATTTGGCACAGTGAATCTTCGTATAGTTCCGGTGTTGTACTCTTAAGGAAGCCCTCTGGAGAACATAGACTCGGTTAAGATTACAGGAGACTGAATGCTATTACAGAAGGACAGGTGGATCCATTGCCGGATACAAATCAGCTGTTTGCCAGACTAAATAAAGCTAAATATTTCTCAAAAGTGGATCTGAGTAAAGGATATTATCAGATTCCAGTAAAGCCTGAGGTTAGACCATACCTAGCTTTTAGTACCTCAGAAGGACACTATGAGTTTAATAGATTGCCATTTGGATTGAAGAATGCGCCTAGTGTCTTCTCTAGAATGATGAGAAAATTATTGGACCCTCTGAATAATCCATGTATAACAAATTTCATGGATGATATCCTTATAGCAACAGAAACATTTGAGGAACACATTGACTCTCTGAACATGCTGTTTCATCGACTTAGGGAAGCAAATTTAACAGCCCGACCAACCAAATGTTGCGTTGGATGTAAAGAATTGGAATTTTTGGGACACACAGTTTATCAGGAAACATGACCCCTGACCCAAAGAATTTAGAGAAACTACAGAAAGCCCCGAGACCACAAACCAAGAAGGACGTGAGATCCTTTGTCTCATTATGTGGTTTCTACCAGAAGTATATCAAAAACTTTAATTCCATATGTGCACCGTTAACTGATTTGACACGTAAAGGACATCCAGATCGCATTACATGGACACCACAATGTGAAATGGCTTACCAAGAATTGAAGGAAAAGCTCACAAGTAAACCTATTTTGAAATTACCTGACTTAAGTCAAGAATTCATAGTAAGGACGGATGCCAGTAATATTGGGTTAGGTGCAACTCTACTACAGAAATCAGATGCATTGGATGGGGAATTAAGCCCAGTGGCATATGCTAGCAGAAAGTTGAATAAAGCTGAAATCAACTACTCAACTAGCGAAAAAGAATGTCTTGCAGTAATATGGGCAATAAAGAAATTCAATATTTATCTGTATGGGAAGGCATTTAAGTTGCAAACGGATCACAAACCTTTATCGTTTCTAGCACAGGCTAGGCATGAGAACTCTAGGTTACTCCGATGGTCCTTACTTTTGGCTCCATATAATTTTAGCATTGAGTATATATCTGGAAAAACAAATTTGGGAGCGGATTTTTTAAGCCGCCATCCGTGTGATGAGAATCACCGTAAACCCCAGAAATAATAATAAATTTCTCTATGTGTATATAGAATAAAGGACTGACATATAATGTATGTTTTAAGAGGGGAGATGTCGTGAATTATTCTAATCCCCATATAGAAATTAAAACGTAAATGTAAAGCCTAACAAATAAATTTAATAAAAGGAAAGAAGAATGGTAAAGAACAGTGCTGTCACAATGACTGTACTCGAAATCCCCCTTGTTTTCTACTTCGTCGGCAAATTGTAACGCTTTCACTTTGATAGTAAAAGCCTACTGTGTCGCTGCACGCTTTCTTCAATGAAACGTGTACTGTATTTCTTGGAAAAACCTTGAGATACGCAAGCTGATCAATGACCTAGATTTAATATTTCATTCATTCCATACACGGCGTAACTAAAAGACAGATAAAGCAGGAGAGAGAGAGGGACGAATGAAGGCAGGAAGCATGCAACACTACACGCGTCGCGCGATTAATAGTAACGCAAATCACGCGTGTAAGGCCACTAGCAATAACTTTTTTTCACATAGTCAGTGAAAAAGAAACACTACTACTACAAGAATCAGGTTTAAAAATATGAAAACTGTTTATTAGGAAATATGAAATTCTACTGATTTACATCTAAGCTCCTGACTTTAGTATGACATAACAGTGGAAAAGGCAGGACAGGTGGCGGTTCTAAACAACGAAAAGGAATAAAGAACAAATATACGACTATCTTTGGAAAAACACATATTTTGAACGCAGCCACTTAGCTCTTTTAAATTTGTATATTTGGGTTCCTTAGGGCTTGCTGACAAAGAATATGTAAAACGTTACGCAAATAGTCTAGGAATTACCAAGTTATGGCCAAAATAAAATAGTGGGGGTGCCTGACAGCATGAAATCATTTCTGCTCATAAAATTTTTTTTATAACGTGTTTGAAAAAACATTACGTTACAGAAATAGCCTACCATGTTAACTCCTATTTGATTGGAGCGCCACAAATGTAAGACTAAACACGATTGGTCAGGCTATAAATACTATCTTGTGTTGTCAGGGGAAACGTGAAAAGGAGTATTTTTTTTTGAAAAGATGTGTAGACATGGTTTGATTGGGTAGAGCTGCGAATATACTCAATTCAGAGCGTCTGTTCATTGCCACATCTTGTAATAAACCTACTAAGAAGCAGTGCGTTGAGCACCAGTGTATATTTTTTATAAAATAAAGCCTGGGACATCGGCAGATCGGAGTTGTGCTATATTCATTGCCAGTCAACGAAACTGTTTATTATTCCATGAATTGTGGTAAGCTTGAAATATTCAATATCTTTTAATGAAAATTGAATGTAAATTGATAAGTTATGTTTGTATATATGTGTAGTTCAGTAGCGAACATGATGTAAAGCCTATAGAGCTCCAGCCTGAACAGAAGGTGTCGGAGGAAAGTAAAACTGCATGGAATGGCCAAACAGTACACTGACACCTAGATTATTGATTAGACAGAAATAATGCTGGAATTGCAGAGGCGTGGTAACCATTAGGGAGGGAAATACTGGTATAAAGTATTTCAGATGAAGCTGACAGTTGGCCTAACGCTCTGAACTCAATGTTTGTGATGTATTGTGCTCAGTGTAGAAATAGAGTGTAAATAGTTCTGAAGTAGGAGGTACAACCTTCTTGTTTCAGGGACCGTGGTCTTAAAGTTATTGAGCAGCACCTGGTCAGAGCTTTGCTGAAGCCAGAGGCGGACAGCATACTCCTTGGTCCATATAGCAACCAGTGGGGTGGCTCCAGAACTCATTAAAGTAATCGAGCAGAGGAGTCTTTTACTGCAGTCATCCCGAAAGATAAGAGAGTGTGGCCATGGAGCTCAACATTATGTACCCCCATCTTAAAATGACATTGTAAAATAAAACTAAGAGGGGAATTTAATTGTTTTAATACCAGGAACTGAGAACATCTCCAATACTAGTTCCAATAGAAACAAACTATTGAAGTCATGATGACAAATACCAACAGAGCTTGAACAAAACAAAACCAGTATTACCTCATATTACCACTACACAACTGACACACATAGGATACTATTAATAATATATGTCACTACAAGATTCATATTGATAAATTCTGTACATATAACTTGTAATTAAAATTGATTGTGATTCCTGGTTCCCTTTGTATTTGAATCAGGACACATATACATTCATGACAGCACTGAATACATATTGTTATTTGAAAAGTTATCAGTGACTCCTTTAAGATATCCTCGTAGAGTGTTTTATGTATGTGAGTGTCACAGTGTTGTCAAGTGTGGTGGAATAAATTAAATTGTTTAGCCGTCTGTTGTTGTTATGACTTACACTTCATCATACACATACCCTAGACATATAACGTAGTCATCACACTATTCCAGAATAATTCTGACTGAGGTATACATATGTGGCAGCAAGTAAGGTTATCTATAATACACTACTCTTATTAGATATAGATACCTTCACAGCTGATCTCAGTCAGTACACTAAGTCCCCTATAAATATTTAAAACATCCCACTTCACCACAACCCCTGACTTCCCTAGACCGACGTCCAAGCCCACCTGCCGGCCACACTTACCAAGTCCATCCATCCCCTCCTGGACATGCCGATAGAAATGTGCCAGCAGCGCAGTGCCATCGGCACACTCCAGATCCTCCAATATAGAAAACACAGTCCATCCCACTCCTCCTGGACCGCCCTCCGCCGCCCGCTGCACTACCCAGTCCATGACTGCTAAAAATAGAGTGGTCGACAAGGGGCATCCCCACCGCACTCCCGCCCTCACCCCAAAGGTTAGGCTGCCCCGCCCAACGCCACACGCAAAGTTGGCACAGAGGCCCTCTACGATTGACACCACGCAGCCCGGAGCTCCACAAGCCCCCAGCACCCTCCACAAACTGTCCCCACGCACACTGTCAAAAGCCCCCTCAAAATCAACGAAACCAATGCACAGCCGTCTCTGCCACCCCGAGCACCACCCCACAATTCCCAGAGTGCAAACATTTGATCTACAAACCTTCCGCTCCCTCCAAACCCCGCCTGTCCCCTCCCTAGCCCATGGTCCACCGCCTCCGAAACTCTCTGTACAACTATCCGGCCCAGTATCCCACTGGGAACCGAGAGAAGAGCAACCACTCTCCAACTATTGCAGTCCACAAGATCTCCCCCCTTGGGCAACCCGACAACACTCTCCTGTTCCACTCCGCCGGCGCCATCCCCGCCCTCCAGACCTGCGCAAACAGTGGCTCCAACAGCTCTACCGCCAGATCAGGGTCCGTCTCAAACAGCTCTGCACCTGTCATCATGGCCAGGAGCCCCTCCATTCCTCAACTCCTTGACTGCCGTGATGATCCCCTCCCCCCGTGGAATGTCTGTATAAACATCCAGATCGTCCCCAACCTCAGGAACACTCATTAATCACGATGTGGTGTATCCGACCTCTGCCACGACCATCCGGTGACGCCCATGCCAATCTGTGAATCTCCCTGTGTGGGAAAAGCGTTCCTCCAATGACCAGGCTGCCAATGCCACAGAAACTTATTAATCTATCCCCACCCTCGTCCACCGCTGCACCTCCCCATTACTCTTTCATTATATGTATTGTGTGTTCCAACTTTCGCATTGAGGTCTCCCATTAATACGATAAGATCATATCTAGGTGTGTCTTCCATTTCTTTCTGCAGTCCATGCAGCTTATTTTTATTCAATTATTATTGAATACACATAACATAGCAGCAATATAGACAGAGTTGGCGTATCAGACAGTGATATTAAAATAAGAATACAGAAGGCTTCTCTATTGTACGGAATGCTGGAGAGTAACAGAGGAAATGTCAAAATTGTCCTCTTTTGACACAACCTGCCTAAGGAAAATTCTCTGAATCTTTTGGCCGAATACCATTACCACCAATGAGCTGCTTACTCGGAGCAACCAAGAGGACATGCACACCATCATAGCTGGCAGATGCTGGAGTTGGGTTGGCCATGTCCACAGAAGAGACCCTGATGACAACACAAGAACAACTATGCTTTGGACCCCTGATGGATAGCAAAAGAGAAGCCTGGGTAGTGAGATCGGATGCCTAGCCTTCTTGGATAAGGGTGAAAAAGTAGGTCCTGTGTGCAAGTTGTGCATGGCAGTTGGAAACCGTAAAGAGTAGGTCATACGTCCGCTGCACTGGCAAAATTTAAAAATTAGAAACCTACCCACCACAAAAATATTTATAGAATATGTGATTTCTATATATATACACATTGGGATTCTCGCCAGTGCTATTGAGTTTGTGCACTGTGCTGAGATTCTCCTTGTGTGATCTAAGGGAGGAGACTGGAGCACTGATGGAGTTGTCCATGTGCAATGAAGATTGTCCTAAAAAAAAGAAAGAAAAAAAGAAAGAAAAGAGAAGCCGATCAAAAACAAATTAGCGGAGAACTGTGGAGGCTGAGATGCAAAGAATGAATCAGAGCTGGGGCACTGCACGAAGGATGACCGCCGACCGAGCAAAGTGGAAGCAGTTTGTTGCTGCCCTACAGGACGCCACCAGGTGTGATGGCCACTGACTGCTTTGACAGTTGGCGGCTAAGGATCAAAGAAGAAGAAGAAGACGGAAAGCAAGAGGACATTCTATTGCACTCGGAAAAACATAGAAATTTAAAAAATCAAGTCACACACAACAATTAGAATCTTCAACTCAAATGTCAAGTCAGTCCTATTGGACAGCACTTGCATATGGAGACCACCAAAAATAACAAGCAAGAAGTTACAGACTTTCATAAACTAGTGCTTGTATAGAATAGAAGGATTGAAATGGCATGACAAGATGACCAATGTCAGCCTGATGACAAAAACCAAACAGGTGCCAATGGAGCATGAGAAGATAAGAAGAAGACATTGAGAAAGCCAGCTAAGTGTGTTACTAGGAAGCCCCTGTTCTGGAATACCCAGGGTAAGAGAAATAGAGGGGGGTCGGAGTGGCTAAGAGGTATGGTGTCCGCCTCGAGTTCTAGAGGTACCTGGTTTGATTCCCAGTTGAGGGAATATAATTTATGGAAAAATTTGTTTCAGAACCAGTGGTCCTAATGATGTCATACTCCCCCCTGGTCTTCTGGGTAGTGAGATCAGATGCCTAGCCTTCTCGGATAAGGGCAAAAAAACAGGAGGTCCCATGTGCACGTTGCGAACATTAAAAATCCCACGGCAGTTGGAAATCGTAAAGAGTATGCCTATCAGGCTGCTGCCCTGGCAAAATTTAAAAATTAGAAACCTACCCACAACAAAAATATTTATAGAATGTGTGATTCCTATTTAAACACACCGGGATTTTCGCCAGTGCTACGGAGTTTGTGCACTGTGCTGAGATTCTCCTTGTGTGATCTAAGGGAGGAGATCGGAGCACTGATGGAGTTGTCCGTGTGCAATGAAGATAGTCCTTTAAACCAAAAAAAAAAAAAAAAAACCAAGAGAAATAGAGGGAGGGTGAAAAAACACATGATGTGTATACACAGTCATACAGAACTCTCAAGAACACCACAAGATTTTTCATAATGTGCTTAATGACAGATGTCAAAAGACAAAGCAAGTAAAACTGAAGTATATATTTCTTACTGTTATACTGGACTCCCTTGGCAAACCTCCGCTGCAGCTGAACGCCCATGGTCTGCATTCCATGAGGTGGAGTCCCTGGTGACCTGGCATCATCTGCATTCTTGTTCAGCAGACGCTTGAATAATGACATGGCTAAAACTCAACTACCTAAGTTTCTGCAGCTAGCCAAATGATTTCTGTAATCCTGAAGGGAGGGCAAGACCAGAGACTCTATCAGAAATAATTTCTTTTTTCCAGTAACATCACACACTGTACACGTAAAGTGGACAGATCACTACTCACATTCCTGAAGTTGTTAATCGACATTTCATTTTCTAAGAAACATAAGGTTGCTTAATAAATATTTTATCTCAATAACATTGCAAAAAAAAAAAATAAAACAAACAAAAACCTGTGATTATGAATCAGTTATGAATAATTTTAACTTCAGTTAATGCTTGATAATCCTAAACGTTTGCTGCACAAATGACCAACAATAAAATGACTGAAGCCCTTTTGTTCCCACTCATTCAACTGTGTGCCTTCAAAGAAGGATAGGTTTAAAATGAGAATTCCAAAATTAGATTATTTGCAAGCATCCAATTTACCTATAAATATAGAAGAGGTGTTAAGAATAGACAGACGTAGGGAACTGCATAATATAGTCAAACAATATTTAACACGAACAAATGTTAATATATAGTGGCTGGGAATGTGAAGGTCTGATGCTGTTCTTACAATGCATATGACTTTTAACAGATAAAAGTCAATTAAATATCTGTTAAAGTCAGTTATATAACTGGAACCACCAGGCCTTTATATTTTAATATTATTCTTGTTCAGAGTTTCTTCTTGATTTTGTTTGTTTGTTTTTTATTTTATTTATTTAACATATAAGCATAGTTGTGAGTCCCTATTTACAATGATCTGATAAATGTGATGCCACTTTCTCATAACGACAGTTGTTCATATATTATTTGGAATTGAAAACAATTTATATCCTAATTACGAGTATAACCCATCAGAGGTTGAAGGGGATATTTTTCTTCATTAATTTAAAAAAAAAATGGTTTAAACGCTTTATCACTCAGCTTCCTATTGGCAGAGTGGTAAGAGCATTTGTCTCTCACAGCAAAGTTAGCAGGTTGAGGGATTGTAGCCTGGCAGCGTCATACTCCAGTCTAACCACCTGCATAAGTGTACGTGACTGCTTGTGAGTTATATATATAGTAGGATTTAAGGATTTTTAGGATTCATTTTTACTATGCTCGATTTTGGCTTTAAGCAACCGCCGTCTTCATAACTTCAACCCATACAATTATATATTGTTACTGTTGATCAGACTCACCGTCACTGCACTCCTGGCAAACCCATAGGTGCTCGGTCTCCCTCAGCAAATGTTGAAGGGTATAAATGCTAATTGCTCCTGTTGTGCGCTGCTTATATACACACCAGATGAATTCTTTCATACGTCCATCTCTGCTAGTCTTACGTTTGATG